>JABXES010005834.1:0-31382 GCA_013375695.1 Dictyostelium brefeldianum
TGATGATGGATCAACTTCATCAACATTATCAATTTCAATTACATTGTTTATTTCTTGTTTAATTTTATCAACAATCTTTTAAATAAATATTATAATTTTTATCATTCACACCTGGTACCACTGATATTTGATAATTCTTCATTTACAAACACTAAAAATTATTGTTGTAATTTCCACTTCCCAATTGTGTGTATTTTTTAATAAAATATTACATCATTGTATAATAATAGTACATTCATTGTAATAAATAGAAATGTGTAAAAATCTGATTTTTTTTAATTTTCTATAGAAAATTCTTTTTTTTTAATTTTTTTTTTTTTTATTTTTACATAAAATTTTAAAATTTAATAGTATTTATCCTTTTTTTGTCATTAAAAATAAATATACAAAAATGGATAGTGAAGATCTTAGTTTTAGCATTTTTGGTAATGCTGATGATATTCTAGATAATACTAAAAAGGCTAATAAAAATAACAATAACAATAATAGCAATAATAATATCTCAAAATCAACATCAAATAATAATATCTCAACTTCAAGTAACAATATTTTCAATGAAGAAGTAAACTTTGATGATAACAATAATGGCGATAATAATAATAACAACAACAATGATAACAATCTCTCAAATTCAAATAATATATTTGTAGAAGATAATGGTCAAAATTATGATAATAATATTTATAACAACAACTATGATGACCATAATAATAACTATAATGATTTTAACAACAATAATAATAATAACAATAACAATTTCGAAAACTATTACAACAACAACAACAACAACAACAACAACAACAACAACAAGAACAACAATAATAATAATAACAATAACAATTATAATAATAACAACGAATATAATAACGAATATATCAATCATTTTAATGATAATAGTAACTTTAATTATCATAATAATAACAACCATAACAATAATAATAATCAATATGATACTAATTATAATGAACAATACCAACAACATCAACAACAAGAACAACAATATAATCAACAACAATACAATGAACAACAACAATATCAACACCATAATAACAATAATAATTACAATGAACAAAGTTCATATCATGAAGAATTTGGTCAACAACAACATCAAGTTCAACAACACCAAGAAGCAGAAGCAGAAGTAGAAGAAGAAGAAGAACAATCAAATTTAAATGAAAATAGAAATCCAAATAATTCAAATATGATAAAGATTGGTGAAATTGAAGTACCAGAAGATATTTATAATATCAAAGTTGAAAAATGGAAATCAGATTTTACAAGTATATTTAGAAACGTTGAAACATTGGAAATTGATTATTCAAAAGCAACATTTGGTTTACCAAAAGATACAACTGTTAGATCAATATTTTGGAGAATTGCATTGGGTACACTTTCAAAAGATCCAACAACATGGGTTGAGAAAACAAATGCTGGTAGAAAGAAATATGAAACATTTAAAAAGAATTATATTATTAATCCAAGATCAAAAACATCCACCACTGGTGATCAATCAACACCAGTAACACCGACACCAGTACCAACTCAAAAACAACCAACATCATTAAACGATGATCCATTATCACAAAATGAAGATTCATTATGGAATCAATTTTTTGATAATGAAAGTGCACAACGTGAAATTAGTCATGACATTTCACGTACTTATCCAGGATTGAAATTTTTTGAAAGATTAGACATTCAAGATATAATGATTAGACTGTTATTTATATTTAGTAAACAATATCCAAAAATTAAATATCTTCAAGGAATGAATGAAATATTGGCACCAATTTTATATTCAGTTTACAATGATTCACATTGGTTCAATAATCGTGACGTTTTCTCAAAAAAGAATTATGACAAAAAGAATAAAGGCTATGAACATTTCGAATTTGCATTTGATAATCATTATCAACAAGACTACTATCCAGATGGACCAATACCTTATCCAACAAATAGTAATAGTAGTGGTAGTGGTAATACTAGTGGATCAAGAAAATCAAGTGATAATATTGGATCATTTTTACGTGATCCACAATACTTTGAACATGATACATATTTCATATTTGAATCGTTAATGACAATTGTTGGTAAATGGTTTACATCACCACCATCATCACCTCAACCACCACCAAGAGTAGCTGGTAAATTTAAAGAATTGTATGACTTGTCGGAAAGAGATGCATCAGATCAAGCAGTTAATATCATTGTTGTTGATCAATGTTTAAGAATGTTTGAAGATTTAAAGTTTATAGAACCACAATTATACAGTTATCTAAAACAAGACTTAGGTATTGAACCACATTTATATTCATTAAGATGGATTAGAATTATATTAGCACAAGTATTTCCATTGGATTCATTATTAATTCTTTGGGATTCAATATTTAAAGAATCTGTAACCGAATTCTTACCTTATATCTGTATTACAATGTTGGTAATGATTAAAGACCAAATTATTGAAAAAGATTATTCTGAGTGCCTTCAAGTGTTATTCCATTATCCTGTAACTCAAGATATGCCAATGTTATTAAACACAACTTATTCAATTCGTGAAAAAATTCAACAAGCAAAACAACAATACAACATACCAATTTCAAATCCAATTTCAACACCATTAACCACTTCATTATCAAGACGTTCAATGAAATCATATCCAACTACATTCACTCAATCAACTCCACCTCCTGCAACTACACAACCAACATATTCTTCAACTTCTTCAAATCAACAACAATATCAATCAACTACAAATAGAAGTACTAGTAGTACATCATTCAGCAAACCAAATAATACATCTAGTGGCAGCAGTGGTCAATCAGGTATATTTTCATCATTTACATCAACATTTAAACAAATTATAAATGAATTTAATGAAATTAATGAAGAATCCAATGTTGTTAGAGAGAATGAACAATTGAAACAATCTAGAACCAGATTAATTAAAGAAGTTGAATCATTGAAAGAAACACAAACACATGTTGTTAGTAGATTGGAAAGAGTATTATTTTCATTTGGTGATTTCAAACAAAAACATATTCATGATCAAGATAATTACGAGTCAATTGATGCCATGGAAAAAGAAATTAATTCAATTTTAGATGAAGTTTTAAATAATCAAATTGAAATTAATAATAATAATAATAAATCAATTGCTGCTGCTTCAGTTAGAAATAGACAATCAACTCAACAACCAAATAAAATTGTACAACAACCAACTCAACCAACTCCAAATTTAATATTAAAACAACAACAACCAATAATTGTAAATCAACCAATTGTTCAACAACCAGTACTAGTACAATCATCTCCACCACAACATAACAATAATAATAGCAATAATGAATATAATAGTTCATTCCAACAATATAATAATAATAGACCAGAAGTACAACAATCAAATAATTCATTAGAAGATGATGTATTTTTTGATAACCAATTTGTATCTGTTCAATCACGTGAAAAAGAATTTCAATTAAAGAATCTTTCACTTCCAAATGTATTTGTACATGAAGATGATTTAGTTGAAGTTAAAACAAGTGATTCAACTGTTGATGAAGATGATGATGGTAATAAAATAACTGAACAATATAATTATAAACAACAACTTGATTTAAAATGGGGTTTTAATAAATAAACAACCAACGTACACATACATACATAAATATATATATATATTTTAACAACAATAATAAATAAATAAAAATATAATCTACGCTTAATAATACCTACATACTATATATATATATTTATATAACTAATACATTGTTGTTTTGTTTTTGATTTATTATTTATAGGTGATCTATCTAAAAAAAGTATGAATAAAGTATTATTGATCCTACTCTCTTTAATCTGAAATTACTTGAAAAGCTGCTTCTTTTTCTTCTAATAATTCTTTATGAGTTAAATCAATTTTATCTTTACTAAATTGATCAATTGGTAAACCTTGAACGATAGAGTATTTACCATTTGCACATTTTACAGGGTAAGAGAAAATGATACCAGGTGCAATACCGTATGAACCATCTGAAGCAACACCCATTGAAACATATTCACCTTCTGGTGTACCTAATACCCAATCACGCATATGATCAGTGATTGCTTTTGCAGCAGATGCAGCAGAAGAGAATTTACGTGCAGCAATAACAGCAGCACCTCTTTTTTGAACGGTTGTGATGAATGTATCTTGAATCCATTTTTCATCTTTGATTACAGTGTTTATTGGTTGTTTACCAGAGTTTAATGAAATGTAACCACAACGAATATCTGGATATTGAGTTGATGAATGATTACCCCAAATTATTACATTGTGTACATCTTTAACTGATACACCAGCCTTAAGTGCAATTTGTGATTTTGCACGATTATGATCAAGACGAGTTAAACATGAAAAGTTTTCTTTTGGAATATCTGGTGCACTTGTCATTGCAATTAATGCATTGGTGTTTGCTGGATTACCAACAACTAATACTTTAACATTTTTATTTGCAAAATCGTTGATTGCTTTACCTTGTACTTTGAAAATTGCTGCATTTGCTTTCAATAGATCTGAACGTTCCATACCTTCACGTCTTGGCATTGCACCTACTAATATAGCATAATTACATCCTGTAAATGCTTCTTTAACATCTGCTGTTGCAATTGCTTCGGTAACCAATGGATATGCTCCATCTTCAATTTCCATTAATACTCCTTTCAATGAATCCATCATTGGTGCAATATCCAATAGATATAATTTAACACGTTGATCAATACCAAACATATCACCTTTACATACATTAAAAATTAATGAATATGCAATTTGACCTGCTGCTCCTGTTATAACTACATTTACTACTTCTGAACTCTGCAGTGATATAATGATAAAATATTAGTATTATGCAAAGTTTAATGTTTGCAAATATTATTGTCGGATATTAAATAATCGGATAAAATAAAATATTATACATATATACACATACCATTTTATTTATTTAATTATTTATTTAATTTATATTATACACTGTGAAAGAAAAAAAAATGAAAATAAATTTGGGTGGGTGTGGTTGAAATTAATTTTATTTAAAAAAATAATAAAAAAAATTAAAAATTAAATAAAAGTTGAACATAGCTATCATGATGCTTTTCAAGAGCTCTGGTTAATTTTTTTTGAAACCAAAGATATTTTTTTTTCACAGCACAATTGGGTATGAGATTAAATTATCTGAAAATAATAGAGCAGAGTTTATATTTTTTACTTTCATCAAAAACAAATGTACATTTTTGAAATAAAACAAGATGTATAATTATATAAGTCATATTTATTCTCTACATTATAGTTTTGAAGGTAATTATATAAACTCAATTCTATCGTTAATATGTAGCATAAAAATCAAAATGACCAAAAAAATAAAAAATAAAAAAAATTTTCAAAAAAAAACGTTAAAACGAAAGACGAAAGTTTTTATCATTTTTTTATTTTTCATATTTCTAGAAATAAAACATATAAATAAACATAAATAAAATGGGTGAAATGCAAAGAGGTGGATTTAGAGGTGGTAGAGGTGGTGGTGATAGAGGCGGAAGAGGTGGTAGTTTTAGAGGTAGAGGTGGTGGTAGTGATAGAGGAGGTGGTAGAGGTGGAAGAGGTGGAAGTTTTGGTGATAGAGGTGGAAGAGGTGGATTTAGAGGTGGTAGAGGTGGTTCAAGTATTGAAGGTGGTAGTGGCGGTAGAGGTGGTTTCAGAGGTGGTAGGGGAGGTAGTAGTTTTGGTGATAGAGGTGGATTTAGAGGTGGAAGAGGTGGTGGTAGAGGTGGATTCAATAATGGTTCAAGAGATAATAACCTCTCTAATAACAACAACAATGCACCAATTACTGAAACTAAACCAAAAAATAAAAGATCAGCTGATGATTTAGATGATATGGATACATATAAAAAACAAAAAGTTGATGATTCAGACGTTGAATTAGACAACAACTCTGATAAATCCGATTCAGAAGAACCAAAAGAACCAGTTAAAAAAGTATCAAGAGAACCAAGAAAAACACCAAAACAAAAGAATTTAGGTGATTTAGATCCATCAATTGAATTTATGTCTGCTGAAAATCAAGCAATGATGTTTACATTAAAAAATGCAGAATTATTGAAATTAAATAACGCAAATGCAACTAAATTCAAAGTACCACATTTCATCGAACCAAAAGAAGAAACCGAAGATTTACAATCATTCCTCAAAGAACTTCATCCACTCTTAAACACATTCCCAGATAGAAAGAAATACAAAGTTAAAAATGGTGCCCCATTAGTAATCATTGCAACATGCTCTGCAACAAGAGCAATTGGTATTTCAAAGTGAGCATATTCATCACTACTAATAACACTCTAACCATATTATTTGTTTACTAATTATACCCCTCCTCTTACTATAGAGTATTAAAAGATTTTAATATATTTACAAAAGTTGGATTATATTTTGCAAAACATAAAAAGATTGAAGAACATACAGAATCATTAAATAATTATCCAGTTCGTATTATTGTTGGTACACCAAATAGATTACAAAAATTAGCAGAGAATGGTTCATTGAAATTAAAGGGTTCAGTATTGGTTGAAGGTGATAAAAGACAACAAGATCAAAATGATAAAATTGAAACAGATGAAGAAACACGTTATTTAATTGTTGATAAAAGTTTTAAAACTTTAAAAGGTGAAGATTTATTTAGAATTAGTGGTGCTGATTTCTTTGAATTTTTTGACAAATCTTGTAAAGAATTAGTTTTATCTGGTAAAATGAAAGTAGCAATGGTTTAATCAAACAATCAACCAAGTAACAACAAACAATAAACAACAACGCAATAATAAACATCATCATATAAATTATATATTATTTCAAAGTACATCTATTTTCATCCTTTTTTTTTCAATTTTTTTTTTCAAAAAATCAAAATTTTGCTTTTGAAATTTTCTTTTTTTTTCTTTTTTTTTTTTTTATTTTCAAAAAATCAAATAACACACAAATATTCAAATATTATCTTTTTTTTTAGTTTTTTCAGAAACGAAATAAAAAGTAAAACTATCAAATCAATTGTATTTTTAAGAAAGAGAAGAAAGAGGAGAAGAATTACATCGAATGCGGTGTTATTGAACAATTGTAAACGAATCAATATACAAATAATACAAATACAAATACACAAAACAAATATATATACAATGTCATCAACAGTTAATCTTACAAGTGATGAAGTTAATTTTTTAGTTTATAAATATTTGTTAGAATCAGGGTTTCAACATGCAGCATTTAGTTTTTACAATGAGAGTTTAGTTTCAAAATCCGATATAAATGCATCAAATGTACCACATGGTAGTTTAGTTTCAGTTCTTCAAAAAGGACTACAATATATGGAAGTTGAAGCACATTTACAAGATGATGGTACAGAAGTAACATGTTCTGAACCATTTTCTTTAATTTCAACTCATGTTTGTCAAATAAAAGGAAAGAAAGAGAAAAATACAACTATAAAAGAAAGAGAAGATACAAGACATACAAATAATAGTAATAGCAATATAAATATAAATAATAGTAATAGTAATAACAACAGCAACAACATCAACAACAGCAATAACAATAACAATATAAACTTGAAAGATTCTAAAAAAGATAAAAAAGAAAAAGAAAAACAAGAAAAAGAAAGACAAGATAGAATGGATAGAGATAGACAAGATAGAGACGTTAAAATGAGAGATGAAGGTAACAAATTTTAATAATTATAAATATATAACAGTAGTAGTTGTATGTATTCTAATGATTAACAATTATTTGTATACAGAAACAACAGTTGGAGAAATATCAGAATCACAAGTACAAACACTTCAAGGACATTGTAATGAAGTATTTATATGTTCATGGAATCCAGTATCATCATTATTGGCATCAGGTAGTGGTGATAGTACAGCTAGAATTTGGAAAATACCACCTGGACCATGTGAAACTACCAAAGATGAAATTACATCATTGGTATTAAATCATCATAATGCAGCATATCAAGAAAAAACAATTGATGTTACAACTTTAGAATGGAGTGTATGTAGATAACTACTAATATGATAGTAATAATGAAACAATAGCAATGTTATTAATACTATATTATTTATAATGTTATTGTGTACAGTCTGATGGATCATTATTAGCAACAGGATCTTATGATGGATTAGGTAGAATTTGGACAAAGACTGGAAATTTAATTTATGTATTAGAACAACACCAAGCACCAATATTCTCATTGAAATGGAATAAAAAAGGAAATTATTTATTGAGTGGTAGTGTTGATAAAACATCGATTGTATGGGATGTTAAAACTGGTGGTGTTAAACAACAATTTGAATTTCATACAGCACCAACATTGGATATAGATTGGAGAAACAATAATCAATTTGCAACATGTTCAACCGATAAAATGATTTATGTTTGTGAAATTGGTAAAGATAGACCAATAATGAATTTCCAAGGTCATCATGATGAAATCAATGCAATTAAATGGGATCCAACTGGTAATCTATTGGCATCTTGTTCAGATGATTACACTGCTAAAATATGGTCAATGAAAACTGGTGGTTGTTTATTTGATTTTAAAGATCATTCAAAAGAAATCTATACAATTAAATGGTCACCAACAGGACCTGAAACCAATAACCCAAATAAAAATTTAGTTCTTGCAAGTGCTTCATTTGATTCAACAATTAAATTTTGGGATGTTGAAGTTGGTAAATGTATTTCAACACTTAAAAAACATACTGATCCAGTTTACACCGTTTCATTTTCGCCGAATGGTGAATATCTTGCATCTGGTTCATTTGATAAATACCTTCATATTTGGTCAGTAAAAGATGGTTCTCTCATTAAAAGTTATAAAGGTTCTGGAGGTATTTTCGAAGTTTGTTGGAATAGTTCAGGTGATAAAATATCTGCTTGTTTTTCAAATAGTACTGTTTGTGTATTAGATTTTAGATTATAAAAATAAATAAATAAAAATAAATAAATAAAAAATAAATAAAAAAATAAACAAAAATAAATAAAATTTGTGTGTTCACATAAAAACACAAAAAACTTTTTATTTTTTTCATTTTTTTTAATTTATACACAAAATTTTAAAACAAATAACTACAAAAAAAACTATGAAGGTAATTTAAATAATATAGAATAAATAATAACTATTAGTTTACTAATATTCTATCTGATTTTAATTACAGATTGCAATTGAAGGATGTTGTCATGGTGAAATTGAAACAATTTATAATTCATTGGTTAATATTGAAAATGTAACAGGTAAAAAGATTGATTTATTAATATGTTGTGGTGATTATGAAGCATTAAGAAATCAAAATGATTTAAAGTCATTAGCAGTTAAACCAAAGTACAGAACAATGGGGTCATTTTATAAATATTATAGTGGTGCACTGAAAGCACCAATGTTAACATTGGTAATTGGTGGTAATCATGAATCATCAAATCATTTCACAGAGATAAACAATGGCGGATGGTTATGTGAGAACATATATTTTCTAGGTCGTTCAAATGTAATTACATTTGGTGGTATTCGTATTGGTGGATTATCAGGTATTTACAAAGATTACGATTATCAAAAAGGTTATTTTGAAGTTAAACCATTTACAGAAGAACATCTTAGAAGTATATATCATGTTAGAGAATTGGATATAATGAAATTATCACAAATTGAAATGCCACGTCTTGAAATTATGGTTTCTCATGATTGGCCAAACGGTATCATTGATCATGGTGATCGTTCAACATTAATGCGTTATAAAAAAGATTTACTTGATGATTCTGATAAAGGTCAATTGGGAAATCCTGCAACAATGACATTGTTAAAACATTTAAAACCAAAGTTTTGGTTCTCTGCTCATCTTCATTGTAAATTTGCTGCTTGTTATTCACATGTTTCAACCGCAGATATTGAAAAAAGTACTGAAATGCAATTGGCTACAAATAGTGACAACGATGATTCAAATAATGTTTTAAATACACGTTTCTTAGCATTGGATAAAGTTTTACCAAATCGTGATTTTCTTCAAGTTTTAGAATTTCCTGAAAAGTCAACTTCAACAAACAATAATGATAACACAAATGATAATAATAATACAACTATTACAACTACCACAACTACTACACCAAATACAACCACAACAACACCAACAACATTAAAGTTTTGTTATGATTTACAATGGTTATTAATTCAATGTAAAACTAAACAAATTACAAATAATTATATTAGTGCAAGTAAAACACCATTAAATCAAGATTTATTTAAAGAGTACGTAGAAACTGATGTTAATATTTTATAAATAATATATTAACACATCTGATTTCTGTGTACAGTTTATATACACCATTAGATATTGAAAGAATTGAAGGAAGAATTTTAGAAATATATAAATTACAAAATCCAGATATTAAAGAACCATTTTCAATTCAAGATGCATTGGAAATTAAACAATCAAATTTTGTTAAAAATACATATTGTCATGATCCAGAGAATTATAATGTATTAACTCATTTACCACCTGCATTTGATAATCCACAAAATACAGTTTATGAAAATTTAATTAAAATATTATCAGATGATTCTGAAATTACTTTGGAAACAATTAAACAATTGGACGTTTCAACGTTTACTGGTAATCTTGAAGAATTACAAAAAGAACAAATTAAAAATAATCAACAACAACGTAATAATAGACAACAACAACAACAACAAAATAATCAACAACAAAGTAATCAACAAACAGATCAAACACCACAACAACAACCAACTCAATATAAAGATGAATCTGAAATTACATTGGATGATTAATAATATATATAATTTTTTTTCTTTTTATTTTTTTTTCTTATCAATTGTAGTTATAACAAAATAAACAAAAGATGATGATAGTAATATAATTGTATGTGTGGTGTGTATGTGTGTGAGTGTATTTAATTTGTACAAAATAATTAATTGTTTGATTGATTTAAGCTTGTTCTTTTGTTTCTGGGAATAACATTTTCTTTTTATCTTCAAATTCTTCGATTTCCCTTTTGTTTGTAGTGTTTAATGGTTTACCAGTACGAATTGCTTCAATTTCTAAACGAGTAAGTTTTAAACTTTCAAAAGCATAATCGATAAAAGCTTCACAGGCAACTGGTACAATTGGACGAATTAATGCAAAAATTGTATTGGCATAATCTCTGATTTCTTTTTGAGAATGACTGTCCATACGAAGACGAAGGAAATGGAATAAATTGTGTAAATCAATTTTCCAATACCATTCAGTGTAAATTGATACTGGTAAACCAATACGACCTAATTCACGTGATAAACCTTTATCCAATAATTCATTGTAGGTCTTGTAATTCTCTTCAACTTTGTCTAAATAGTCTAAAAATTCTTGTGCTGTTTTTGGTTCCAATGCTTCTTCACCACCTTGTCTATTGGATGTGGATTGTTTTCTTACATCTTCAATTTGTGGGTGATAAAATTTATCTGGCATAACTGAATAACGTGCGCTATATTCATTAACATTGGCAGTTCTATGTCTAATCCATTGTCTAGCAATAAATACTGGCATAACACAATGAAATTTAAATTCTACCATTTCAAATGGTGCTGTATGTTGATTATGATTTCATATTATTAATAAACAATTATTATATAAAGTAGTAATTGTGAATAAACAATTTATACATACATGTATGTTGATGTCTATATAAATAACGAATTAAACCTTTATCTTCCATTACTTTTTTAGTACCAGCACCATATGATACTCTTGCAGCTTGACAAATTGAGAAATCAGCAGTTTGACCAACTGGTGCTAATCTTGGCATAGCATCAACCAATGCAACTTTTCCATGATCATGAACTTTAACTTCCCATCTATGTGATCCTCCCATAACATCATAATATTCAACTTCTGGTTGAACTTTATCAATAACAATTTTATCAATTTCTGAATTCATTTTTTTTTTTTAATTAATTATAATAGTTTTTATATAAAAATATATATAAATATGTTGTTTAGTATTTTTTTTTAATAATGATTAAACAAAAAAAAAAAAAAAAATTCAAACCAACAACTTTTTAAAAATTAAAAAAAAAAATTAAAAAAAGCGGGAAAAATTTAAATTAAACTACCGAATTCGGTTAAATAATAAAAATTAAATTAAATAAATTAAATAAAATAAAATTTGTAATTTCATGTGTGTGTGTGTGTGTTATTTTTTTATTTTTTTTATTGTTCACCTTAATGAAAAGATGTGATTTGTAATACAAAATAATTTAGAATTTATTTTTTTTTCATTATATCAATATTTTATAAAATGAAACAACCAAAAATTATTTTTTTTATTTTTAGTTTTTTATTTCTTTAGTTATCAAGTTCATGTTCAATTGTGTTTTATGTGATATTTAAAAAGGTGATAAAGTATCTGGTAATTGTAAAAATCGGTATTTTGGGAACATGGTGGAGACAATGAATGTCCCGAAAATTGTATTGGTCGATATTGGTAATTGGGCGTTGGAGGGAGACAGGGGATGGTCACTTAGTGTAATGACCAAACATGGTCAAATTAGACAATGTCTTCAAAGTGTATTAGCTAATGTATTGGTATCATCACCAACTGTTTAAGTTGAATGTGATTCTGTAAAACATACATTCTTTAATGATCATGTTGGTTGTTATTTAAATGGTCCAGTTTCATTTTGTACCAAAAGAAGATATGGGTCAAGTAGCATACCTTGTCGTGACATTTTATATACTGGTTATTGGTATAATCCATTGGTAACACTTGTGGAAATAACTGGAAAATGTTCAGTTCAATTTTTACAAACAATAAAGTTAAAGAAATCTACCACTGCAAACATTAAAATTGATATAAACTACTACCACAACTGCAACAAGTAATTGGCGATTCTGATTATTCATTTTAAACTGAATTAAATAATACATTATTACCATATGATATGCAATTAACATTTATACCGTTTTCACCAATTGATGATTTAAAAAATTCTACATCGATGCTCATTCTTTCAAATACAACTTTGTTACAACCTATAAATTCAACACTTGCAATGGAACTAATAACAACTAGTATTAAAAATTGGCCCATTGATAATCCTGATTATACTGTATCATTCAATGGAATTGATCAAACAAACGAATAAATAATAAATTGTATATATCATATGTTTAATGAATATTTTTATATAAATTAATAAAAAATATATTAATATTATATTTTACAATAAATATTAAAACCTATTTATAACATAATTACTACTACATATCGAGCAACCAGTGTGCGGACCAATCCTTGGCCATAATGTAATTTCATTGATGATTCAACTCTACCATAAATTAGTTATTAAATTGAATTGAACAAGAAAGATAATAAATGAAATAATAAATAATAAATATTAAATGTATATTTTATAGAGTATTTTTTATATAAATTAAATGTCGGATGATGAGGATGATGAGGATGATCTTTGATAAACTCTAACATAATCAACTGTTAAATTTTGAGGGAAAACGGTTGAAGGAGTTGGACTACCACCCCAATCACCACCAACTGCTAAATTGAAAATTAAATAAAATGGTGTTGATGGAACTGGTAATTGGGTAGTTGTCTCCATTGTAAAATAAGGGATATTGTTAACCATCCATGTTATTTCATTTTCATCCCAAATTACACTATATAAATTAAATTCTTCACTATATGATGGTACAGGTATTTTACCACCAGTTTGAACGTTGTCGTTACATTGAGTACTATAATGAAATGTGCCATAAATTGTATCATCCATCATTACTTGTTCCATAATATCAATTTCACCCATCATTGGCCAACATTGAGTACTTTCTCCTATTTTTTTTAAAAAAAAAAATATATTAATATTAAATTTTACAATAAATATATTTATATATTAAAACCTATTTATAATATAATCACTAGTACATACCGAGCAACCAGTGTGCAGGCCAGAACCCCTGACCGTATGGTAATTTCATTGATGATTCAACTCTACCATATGTAAAATTGAATTTACCAGATGATGTTATTTTACCTGATGTATAATTATGATTCTAGAGTAAAAATAATAATAATAACAACCACATCGACAACGACAACGACAACAACAGCAACAACAACGACAAAAAAAATATGAATTATTCATATTAGATAATGAATGTTAATATACAATAATAAGAATACATTTAAATTTACAATAACTACTTACTTGATAATTTTCATTTTTTGCAACTAAATTTAAAAAACCATTTTCAACAACTATATTTTCTGGTGTATAGTCCTCTAATTCCATATTATAATCAAATGATTGTGAAATTGGATTCCAAACATCTGTGTTTAAAGAGTCACTACTAAATTCATCTTGAAATATTAATTCCCAACCGTCATATGATATTGGTGTTGAGGAAGATGAAGTGGATGATGAGGATAATGAATCAGTTAAAGTTGATTCAGTTCTACCTACAACCATCATTACTACAATAGCTGTAATAAAAACAGATAACCTATTATTCATTTTATATGTGTATTTAAAATTTACAATACCATTTTTTTTTTTCAAATTTTGCATAACGGTATTACGAAAAGTTTTTTTAGATATTTTGAAAAAGAAAAGATATTTTTGAAATTACGTTGTATGCTCAACACATAAATTTAAACTCAAACAAATATATAACAAAAAAAAGTAAACAAGAAAGATAAATATAATATTAACTAATATTAATTTATTTAAAATATGACCTTGTTATTATTATAATAGTAGAATATTGAAAAATAATTAAAAAAAGATATTATTGATAAAATGTAACTCAGTGAACTCATTTGTTTTATTTAATATAATAAAAATTAAATTTTAAAATTAATTGGACTATTATAATAAAATTTAATTTCATATGAATTTATAAAGTTTCAGATAACACCACATATAAAATATTTTATTACAAATAATATATAAAAATAAAAAATAAATTTCATATTACTCGCAATTTTTCAATTCGGTGTTAAAAATCTCGAATGTGTAACCACAAATAATTATTTATAATCATATTCAGATCTTTTCTTGAAAATGTCAGAAAATGTCATAAGATGGGGGTATAAGTGTGTTTCTTTGTACATATATATATATATATATATATATATATGTGTGTGTGTGTGTGTGTGTGTGAATGTGTATGTGGGTGTATGGGTGTGTATGTATATGATGTATTTATGTGTTTAATTTTATGTATGCAGATAGGGCGAATAAGAAATTATTTTGAAAAAAAAATCAAAATGAAAAAAAAAACAATGATGACATCCAAACAAAATTGTTACAACTTTTTGATCGCAAATATTTTAAAAGTCAAATGAAAAATAAAAAGAATCATCAACACTCAGTAAAAAAATAGATATTCCTACACCAAAATTTTTATAATTTTAATAAAAATCTACAAGACAAAGTGATTTTTTTTTCGTTCCACCTTGACGAAAATATCGAGCAGATATAAATAATTTATTATTTTTTGTCACAAATTATAATTGGGTGCTCCCATTAACTTTTAAAATAAAAACAAAATTAAAATTAAATATCTTTTTTAAATTTACAACATTTATTTATTGTATTGTCGATCTTATAGTGGTAATGTTTGTTCTTGTTTATTGTTATAAGTTTGTATCAGTGTATACATAATGATTAAATTATTTGATTGAAACATTAGACCTGTATAATAATTTTATAGAACTGTGTTGTCAGAGTATACATGATTTAATAATTATATTGTATTGAATTTATGGTATATTATACACAAAATTTATACATCATAACAAACGCAGAGATATACACTGGTGACACAAAGTTTGTAATATATATAAAACAACTTGGTATATACATAAGGATCAACAATACAACAATACAAATAATAATAAACAATTAATTCACTATAATTATAATAATTAAACACTTTATTATACTTGGCTCATATTCTTAAATCACCTACAATTTTGAGCTGCAGATCGTAATAAACAAATAATAATAATAAAATTGAATAACATAATTAATATATTGCTGGGGATATTTAATTTGTTGATAAATATTATCAGTGTAACCCCACAAAAAGAAACATTCACTTAGAATTAAAAACAAAATGTTCTATGTGAATAAACTATGACATGAAAACATCATTTAATAAGAAATTTAAGTTGGATAATTATTAAAGAAATTTAAATATCTAAGACATCGCAATCATACAAGTGATAATTTATACTATTGATAGTTATTGATAATATAATGTTTGAAATATACTGTGTTGAAAATATAATTACTTGATAATATACTGTTTATCTAAATAATTGAAAGATAATAAATGCTATAATAATGTATCTGTATTTTAATAATAATAAAAGAATATATTTTGCATTGTTTTTATCTATTATTTTTGTCAACTACTACATATACTATTTTAAAGTGCTTTTGCGTTTATTTAGTTATCTTCATCACCACCTTTGTTTGAGTTATTTTTAGCCATTTTACGAGCACGACGACCTGGACGACCACCTGCTAATGGTGAGGTTGATGCTAAACCTAAATGTTTTTGTGATTCAACACGAACGAGGAATGATGGAACATTTACTAATTGTTTACCAACACGAATATGTCTACCTTTAATTAAAACACGTGCATGATGGATTGATTTGGCAAGTCCATTTTTGAAAACTAAAGTTTGGAGACGACGTTCCATAAAATCTTGAACTTTAAGATTAAGGATATAATCGAGTTTGTTTTTTGATTCATCCATGACACCTAATTTGTGTAAACGACGGAGAAGTGCTGAACCTTCAAAGATACGTTTTGGGTCTTTTTCGTCTAAAACTAAAAGTTCTCTAGCAGCTTTTCTGATTTTTGCAAGAGCAAATTGAACTCTCCAGACTTCATTTTTGTTCTTTAAACCGAATTCACCGACTATTTTTAACTTTAATGATCAATAAAAATACATATTAATATCACTCCAATTTTTTTCTTTTTTGATAATTATACATACTTCAGCATCGATTCTTTCCTTTTCGAATGGACGACGTGGAGTTGAAGATGTTTTGGAATACTATAATGATTATGTTAGTAACTAATTATTCAAAATACACATATGCCAATAAAGAGATTGAGAGTTGACTCCGTTGTGATTGGGAAGGGGTGTTGGTGTTTGTTGGGTTTGTTAGGTGTTGTTGGTGGCCGAATGTGATAAGGTTTGAATTTCATAGGTTCCACGCTCAGTTTCCTCAATCTCAGTCAATCTTCTCTTTGTTTTCTCTTTAGTGGTCATATGATATGAACAAATACATTATCTACATACATTGGATGACATGTCTACTTATAAATCAAAAAATTTCAAAAGAGTTTTAAAAAATGAAAAAGTTTTGCATAAGTCAAAAAAAATTTCGTTTTTAAATATTTTTAATTTTTTTTTCATGTAAAAACGTTCAATCAAAAATAAAACAGATAAACATGTTAATCAATATTTTGTAAAATAATGTGCTATAAAAAAGATAACAGTAAATTCATTATCATATCTGCATGTCATACTTTATCGATTTGAAAATTTTATTGTGGTTGGTGATATACTTAATTTAAAAAAAAAACAATGTACATTATTTATACGTGTGTATAATGTATTTAATAGATATAATTTTATTATTTGGAGAGATAGCACTAAAATAAAAATTGTGAGTGGGTGTCGTGACTAATATAAATACTTTATTTGTCAAATCGCTAAAATAAAATTATATTAATTTTTTTTTTTTTTTTTTTTATGACATAAATCATTGTTAAAATTTAATTTCTCACTACAAATAAAAAATATATAAATATAAATAATAATAATATCAAGTTCAGTATAATATGGAATGCATTTCAATTTAGAGTTGATAATTATTAAAAGATTGGGTTTGAAAGAACCATAATCTGAAAAAACAGTAGTATTGTTAGATCAATTTTTAGAATCACTAGAAATTGGATCGAAATTTATTATCAAACCAAATTACAATCAATCATTAGTTATTGGTTACAAAAGTGATGACTTTACGAATTGGATAACATTAAAAAATATAAAACCAAATCATCATTATTTCAAAAAGGTAACATTTTTAGGTGTTGGTGTTCATGCACTTTATAATTACATGGTCACAAGTTGGAGTAAATGCAGTATTATTAGACATTGGCAGAAACAATAATACAAATAAAAAATTTATTAAATAGTAAACATTTTTAAAGGTGATCCAAGTTCTGAATTTAATTGACATTTTTGGAATTAATTAATTTAACCAATTCATTGTATTGTAAACTTGGATATAAGTAGATGAATGGGAATTATTAGAAGAATATTGCAGATCAGTTTACAAGTCATTGATACTCACGCGTCAACATTCCTATATTCAGAGCCATTTAAATCAAATCACAACCAAATGTATGCACTACATATCCATTAAAGATTTCAGAGCCATTTCGTGTTAGTGAAGTACCCACACTGATGAATTACTTATTGGAAAGAGTCAACGCTGTATTGTCACCAATACATCAAGGTCTTGCAGTGGTTTGGTATTGATACCAATTGCAATTGATCTCGAGAATAGTGGTGGTTCTGGATTTTCACAATCTTGATGCTAGTGATGATATGGCCTTACCAATTAATGAATCAAGATTTAAAACAACTTAGAATTATAGTAGCAACGATGAGGAAAAGTCAAATGAATTACTGGTGGTGATAAACAATCAACAACAGCAACAACAAAACAATAATAAAAAAGATCAACACCAACTAGAAAGAAGAATATATCAGATGAAGAAGATTAATTTGTTGATGATGGATATGGTATCATCAGTGTTGAACCACCAACTACTACTACAATCACTTCTACAACCAATACTACAATCACTAATACGACTACTACCAACACACTACCAACACACTACAACTACTACAACCACTACAACCACTTCATCATTCACATAGAATTAAAAAAGAAACAAATAAATTTAATGATTATAGAATTCAAATCATTAGTGTAATATAAAATGCAAAATATCTCTTTCTTTTTGTAATTATTTTAGATGTACAGCATAATTATTTTCTATAATTTAACCATTGGTATTAAACTTGCACAACAATAATAGTGAACAATAATTTACAATGTTTTTTTTTTTTATCACATATTTAAGACTTTAATACCACAATTAAATTTATTTCACCATCTAAAACACACCCACACTCACATAAAAAAACTAATTTATCATATATGATCTATATTAATCAATCACACACTAAAAATGGGGTGAGAGTGGAAAAAAAATAAAAAAAGGTTTAAATTTCTATTCATTTTAAATTTCTTTTAATCATTTTTCAAATTAAATTTCTTTAACTTTATAATATAATTAATAAATAGTATATAAACAAAAACACATACAAAAGAATGAAAGTTGAACCATTAGTTTTATCACAATTAATTGTCATTACAATTTTAATAATTTCAATAATTTGTATGTATCCATTAATCTCACTCTCACATTAATTAAAAAGTATGATGATAAGAGATTAACTTTAATATAAAACAAAAGGTCCATGGCAAAATATTAGATTTACAAGTATAGAAGAAATAAAAGGAATGAATGTAACGATAATTAGAGATATTAGACATTCAATTTATCATAAATCAATTATACATTTAGATTTAGATTATGGAATAGGTGAAAAACAATCAATGGAATATAATACTAGCGAATTTGATAATTTTGGTGATATTAAATATATGTTTTTCACAATATTATCATTATCATTAATAATATTAGTATTATATATTTTTGTAATAAAATCAATAATGAAATACAACAGTACCAATAATAACTATCCTATAATATTTGAATTATTAGCACATTCAATACCAATAGTAATAATAATTCTTACAATAACACTATCATTCATTGCAACTGATTTAACTGTTAATATATGTAATAATCAATACAGTATAGATCCATATCAACTACCACAACAACAACTAGACTGTTTTGAATTAAAAGTAGAAAACATTATTATTCCATTATATAATATAAAAAATAGTCAGCAAACTGCTACAATTAATTCAACACCATTACTTGGGTATCATCTAATATTAATATCTGTCCTATCTAGTGTAGTTCTATCAATTATACATATTATAAGATATGATAATTTAAAACAATCATTACCATCAAATAAAAAGTACGCACTATTATCATCTACTTATATAGTTTAATACTATACTACTAAAATAAATAAATAAACAAAATAAATATCACACATTTGCAAAATAGGTTGTCATTATTATAAAATAAATTTCATTTTTGCAATACTGAAATTTCCTGTTTGATCATGCAAGGTTGGCGTTTTTATTTTTTTTATATTTTTTTATAAAAAACAATACATACATAAGCAGAAAAATCATTAAAAAAATAAAAAAAAATATCTTGATAGAGAGCTGTAACTCTAATCACCACTATTTCATTTCACATACACACATTATAAATAATAGTAATAATATTGTATTTGTTATACACACACGACACTCTACAAAAATTTTTGAAAAAAAAAAATTAAAAAAAATTAATTTTATATAAAATTTTTTTCAATTATCAACAACAGCAACCACAACAACAAATATATAAATAGTAATAATAGTTTATATTTTTTTTTATTTATATTTGCTTTTTCTTTTTTTGATCAATTACTATAGTTGTCATACATTCATAAATAAATAATAAATATCATTATTTACACAAATATATCAGTATCAGTAACAGCAGTATATACAATAATAACTACAAAAAAACTATAAAAGCAAAAAAAAAAACAACATACATTCACAATACACAAAAAACTCAACACACAAACCATATATAGATAATTACACACAATGAAAATATAAAAAAAAAAGAGAAAGAATATATATATATAAAGCAGTAACAGTAACAATAGTAATAATAATAATATAAAAAAGACGAAACACATCATTCATACAAGCACACAACAACACACATATATAACACATTCAAAATGAATTTACTTTCATCATTTATAAAACCAAAAAACAAATTTTCAATTGAAAATTTAAAGTACCTTCATACAACATTAAAAAAGAATCATTTGATAACAGCACAAAATAAAAATTTAATTGTAGAATCATTAAGACAAATTGCAGAAGTAATGATATGGGGTGATCAACATGATAATTTATTCTTTGAGTAAGTAAACATACATACATACATACATATAGAAATATCATCACCATACTTACTTTCGATATAATAGCTTTTTTTTAGAAAAGAATATAATGGGATTTTTTATTACTTTTTTAGCACAAAAAACATCGACAGAAGTTACAATTCAATTATTACAAACACTTAGTATACTGGTTGAAAATTTAAGAAATGAAAATTCTATATGTAGGTTAAATTAATGAAATTATATATAGTAATAATTATTATTTATATACTAATTCCATTTAAATTGTTCGACAGACTTTTTATTATCAAATAATTATATAAATGAAATTATTATTCATAAATTTGATTTTTCAAGTGAAGAAGTATTAGATTATTTTGTATCATTATTAAAAGCATTATCATTGAAATTGGATAAAAATACAGTAAACTTTTTTTTCAATCATAATGAAAAAGATTTCCCATTATATACAGAAGCAATTAAATTTATAAATCATAAAGAAACAATGATAAGAATAGCAGTTAGAACATTAACCTTAAATATATTTAAAGGTATAGTGTTAGAAAATAGTTATTATTATAATTGATAATTATATTAAATATTAACAATATTTAATAAATATATACAGTTGAAAATAAAGAAATGAGAGAATACATTATAAATTCAACAGCAGTACCATATTTTTCAAATATAGTTTGGTTTATAAGAAGACATTGTATGTCATTATCAAAAATATTAGAAAAGAGTAGTCATGATAGTGGTACATATCAATTGAAAGATTATGTAGATGAATTGACCGATCAATTTTATTATCTACATGATATATTTAATTTAGGATTTGAATCAATGAATATAGTATTGGCAGAACAATTTATACAGTATTTAATATACCCAGTGTTTATTGGTAGTTTAATTGACCCGGTAAAGAATCCAGATTTAGAAGATAGATTAACACCAACATTGGCATTGTATTTGTTGGCACAAGTATTCAATATATTTTCATTTAAACCATTGCTAGACACTATATCAAGCGCATTACTCACAGCTACACCATCACAAGCACAATTATTCACTAGTGCAACTTGTGCACCACCACCATTATCAACAATTGCTACATCACGTAAACATTATAATAGCTTTAGAAGGTTTTCTTCATTTCCAAATTTAGAGTCATTAGAAGCAATGAAAAATGAAGGTATAACTTCAATTTCAGATGGTCAAAGAAGTCATCATTCTGTTGGTCATAGTAGTAGTCATCATCGTAGTATGAGTCATCAACATCACAATATCAGCAGCACAGATGAAGAAGAATCTCCTCCAAATAGTGGTTTTAAACCATCTGGTCTATCATCCTCAACTTCATCTTCACCTTTAACAACACCAAAGAAATATAATATCTCTCGTCTATTTAGTTCATCAAATAGGAAATCAGTCACAGCTAATAATACACCACTAACTTCTTCACCTGGTAAATCAACTATCAATCCATCACCAACCAATAACAACAATAGTAAATCATTATCAAGTTCAATTGAAAGCACAAATAGTTTAGAAAGTGATTCAAATTTAAACATCAACAATACTACCACCACTACAACTACAGCAACAACATCATCACCACCACCATCAATTACAATTACAAATGGTCAACAACAACAAACCAATTCACCACCAATTGGATCACCACCACAATTATCAACTAGTCAACAATCAATACCAGTTAGAAAAAGATTTAAATTTAATAGAAATGAATTTAAAGAATCATTATTAAATTTAATTCACAACGATCGAGAAACTTTTGGTGTTGTCATTATGTTGTATTCATTTTTAAAAAATACACATATCGACCACAGAATTTTAGAAAAAGGTGGTATACTCCCTTACCGTTTAGCAAAAGCAAAGAAATTATTACAAGGTTTATTATCTCCTGAATCAACTCCTTCAAATAATACAAATAATACAACTACATTATTAAATGGTGGTACCACCAGTGAAGTTAATTCAACTACAACTACTACAAACACATCAACATCAAAGAGTACAGTTACAAGTCCAAATAATTATCAACAATCATCATCACCATTGGCAAATAGAAAGAATAATAAAATGTCAGCATCATTACCAATTAATATTGGACATAATAGATCAAGATCAGAATCACATGCAAAATCTATACTTTTTAATCCAAACATTTACGATAATGCAATCAAGGGAGAAAAGAAATCAATATTTAATGAATCATCACCCGTTTCATTATCATTATTTGGTGAATTGGAAATTGAAACTACAAAAACCGATGATGGTGGTGATGAAAAAGAAGATGAAGACGACGATGAAGATGATAAAGATTCAATTATAAATGTTAAAACAAGTACCGGTGATAATAGTGCAAATAGTAGTTTAAATAATGTATATACTCATGAACAACCAATAAATGCCAATGCTAGTACTACCACTATATTGGAAGATGATGAAGAAGCAGCATTTATACCAGTACCAGAATCAAGTCAAAAAGATTTCACTAGAAAATTAATTAATACATTGTTTATGGTATTGGTTAAAAGTAATCAATTTAGATTGGTTACATTGCAAATGACATTATTGTTGTTGAAAGAATTGGTATATTCATCAGATTCATCAAGTAAATTAACAGAGATTCAAGCATTATTATTGGAACAAGCATATAATACAGTAACTGACAATTTGAAGGAATGTTTAAGTGGTCCATTATCTGAAGTGTTTTTAGAGATATTTGAAGAAGAGCTTAGATCGTATAAACAAATATTTTTTGAAACTTTATTAGATGATGTTGCATTGATATTACCAATACCAGAGAAACCAGTTAGATCATTATCATTATCACATCGTTTACCATCTGGTGAATTGGAAAGAACTCAAAAAGCAATTCAACAATTCTTAGTGTTACGTGAATTGAAGTTTACATTGTTAAGAAAGAAAGATACATTGTTACCATTAAAACAACCACCTACTCCAAATGTAAGAGAAAAGTATTTATTCAATTTAGATTCTACTAGAGTATCTGGTGTTGAAAGTAATTATGATATAATTGAATATTATCATTTTGAAAAGATGTCATCTGCAAATAGTGGTAGTGGTAGTGGCTCAAGTAGTAGTGGTAGTGGGTCAGGTGGTAGTGGAAGTAATATTGGTTTGCCATCATTACAAAATGCCAGTGGAGGTGGTGGTTCAGGTAATAGTGGTAGTGCAGGTGGTACACCAAGAAAGAAAGTTAAACAATATGGTGTATTATTTCATAATTTATTATTAGCAGTTGATCCAATGATTGTCAGTGGTAATACTGGTAGTGGTACAGGTGGTGGTACAAGTGGTGGTTCAACAAATAGTACAGGTAATAATAGTCCATCACCTTCAACATCATCAAATATAATTGGTGGTGTTAGTAAAGATGGAATTTATGGTATCATAGTTCACATTGCACCATTACAAAGATTAGAAATTGAAATATCACATCGTGATGCATCTATACTTCGTGTTACTTCACATCCAACCACTTGGAATGTTGAAATGGTATTTGATGAACCATTACAATGTTTAAAAGCAAAACAATTATTAGAAAGAGTACGTGATGATGTTAGAGCAACTAAAATGCGTCAAATTTATGCATTATTAGGTGAAAAAGATCCAGATGATGATTCTGTTCAACCACAATATTCAATGCCCTCAACCAATAGTAATAATAATGGTGGTACAGGTGAAAATAGTAACAACAATAACAATAATAATAGTGATCAAGACCATCTTGAACATAATTTATTATCAAGTAATAATAATGGTGAATTTTCAACATCAATGTCAAACACACCACCATCAAGAGTAATAACTCCAATTGATACTTCAAATTCTCATCCTTTGGCTATGATGCTAGGTGATGATAGTAATAATAATTTTGTAAATAACAACAGTAACAGTAATATTAATCACCATACACCACAAAAATCAAAAAATAGAAATTCATTAAAATCAACAACAAGTCCAAAAGTTGATATGTTTAGTTCATTCTTTGATGATACATTAGATTTGAAATCATTAATAACATCAACTGATTCAAACGCAATAGCTGATGAAGACATTGATGAAAATCCATTTTCAAATATAAAAAAACAACAACCAATAATAACACCACCAAAAAAAGAAGAAGAAGAAATAAAAAAAGAAGAATAATGTATGGTCTTTTTTTTTTATATAATATAATGTTTATGTATTTTTTATTGTGTATTATTAATTTGTGAGGAGAGTGTAATTTTTTTTATTCAACTTGTTTTTTTGGTAATCTTGTACTTGGTTTTCTATTTTCAATTTTCTTTTTCTCTTTAATTGTTTTACCAGATTTTGGATTTGATTTTGAAGGGAATATTCTAATTTCACGACCATTGAATGTGATTGATTTTGCGTCAACAGCAGCGGTTGTAGCTTTATCAGTTTTAAAATTTGCATAACCAAAACCTTTACCTATGTTTGTATGATTATCACGAATGATACGAACTGAGAGTAAGTCACCAAATGTTTTATCAAAAATTAAAAATAATTCTTCTTCTTCAGCCTCATAAGGAATGTTACCAATGAAACAAGTTTTTGAATCTGCTTCTTTAACTGGTTTATGATCTGCCATATCAACACGTAAATGACGTCCAAATAATTCTTTACCATTCATAGCGTTGACTGCTTTTTTTGCTTGTTCAGTTGTAGTGAATACTATATATGCATTACAGGTTTCACGTTTTTGATGAAATTCTTTTTTAATGAATGTTTCTTTACGATTACCATCAACTGATGATAATGGAACTGAACGGAAACGAATTGATGCAATAACACCAAATTGTTTAAAATGTGGTCTTAACTCTCTATCGGTTGCATTTTCTAAATTTATATTTGATATGAATATAGTACGTTTGTTTTCTTCTTCACGTGTTTTTTGATCATCTTTTTTTAATCTAATTTTATCTTTTTGTTCTCTTCTTGTTGCTTCTTCTGGTGATGATTCTTTAATTTCTTTTAATACATCTTGAATCTTTTCATCAATCATTTTAATATCTGGTGCTGAATATTCATTCGATTTTGAAAATGCTTTTGATAATTCAGTTGTTGCTGTAGTAGTTGTAGTTGTAGTAGTTTTGGTTGATTTTGATTTATTTGATTTGGTTGTAGTAGTTGTAGTTGTTGGTACAGATTCTGTATTTTTTAATGAATCAAAAATTGAAAATGATGGTGCTATAATTGATGTTGTTGCAATTGGTATTGGTGTTGTTGTTATAATTGGTGTAGTTGTAGTAGTTGTAGTTGCTGGTGTTGGTTCTGATTTTTGTTTTTTTTGTGGTTGTTGTTTTTTTTCAACAGTTTTAGTTTCTTTTTTAGTTTCTTCTTTTGGTGTTGTTGGTTTTGGTGTTGTTGGTTTTGGTGTTGTTTTTTTATCTGTTTTGGTTGTTGTTGCTGGAGTTGTAGTTTGTTTTGGTTCAGGTTCTTTTCTCTTTTTATTTGCATTTTCTTTATTTGGAGTTGGTGTTGTTGCTGGTGTTGTTGCAACTTTAGTTGTTTCAACTTTTGATTTATTTTGAGGTGTTACTTTTCCTGTCATTTTTATATTTATTTGTGTGTTTATGAATATGAAAATTTTTTATTAATTATTCGTTTTTTTAAAAGTTGTGAAAAAACTATTTTTTTTTTTTCGGTTTGAAAAAATTTTATTTTTTTTGAATTTTTTAAAATTTTGATCAATTTTTATAATATTTATGTGATGTCTTAAAATGGAATAAAAATAGAATTTGATTGATATTTTAATAAATATCACAATTCTTTTTAATTTCTAAACTTTTATAAAATATATTTTGTTTTTGTTTTTTTATTTCGTTTTATTTAAAATTTTTAGTTCACATAGTGGTAATAAAGAAAACAACAATGTCAATTTCACAAATTGAAACAATTAAAATATTTATATGTGGTGAATCAGAAATTGGTAAACAATTATTAATGAAAAGTTATTTTAGTGATGATGGAAATTATGATGAAAATGTAAAAAGAGAATTAATAATTAAATTTAAAACAATTGAAATTGGTTCACAAAAATTAAAAGTACAAATAATGTGTAAAAGTCAATTAATAGAAAGACATGGTCAATCAATTATACCATTTTTAAAAAATAGTGATGCTTGTATAATAGTTTATGATTTAATTGATAATAACTCTTTAAATAATATACCTATGTGGATAAAAGAAATTAAACAGTGCCAAATAATTTCTAATGATAATCAAATATTTATAGTTGGAAATAAACGTGATTCCACTCAAACAGAATCAAACAACCATTCAACAATTCAACAATATTGTGATAAATTTAAATATCCACATTTTATAATATCAGAATCTAAATTCTCAAATAACCTAAACCCATCATTAGACTACATAACCTACTCAATCTTAGAAAAAAGAAATTATCAATTTCAACCAATAATAACAAATAATAAATTAAATAAATATTGTAATATAATGTAAAAATAGGTAAGATAAATAAAGAAAAAGAAAAAATAAATGTTTTTATTTGTTGTACAGAAAATTAAAAAGGGAAGAAAAAAAAGAAAAAAAAGGTTTTTTTTGTTTTTTGTGGGTGGTTTTGACAAGTTAAAAAAATTAGATTAACTGTGGTGAATATGAATGAATACATGATTAAATATAATTATTTGATTGTTTGTTATTATTCATATTATTCATATTAAATAACATATTAGCGGTAGTATCATCACGTTTTGAAACACGTGATTTCTTTCTTTCAGATTTACTTTTATTTTTAGAGTCAGAAGATTCTTTTGATACAGTGTTTGCTAATTGAGTTTCTAATGATTGAGCTTGTTGAAGATAATTGAAAGCAACTTGTTGTTGTTGTTGTTGTTGTTGTTGAATATGCATTGGTTGCATTGGTTGTTGTTGTTGTTGTTGTTGCATAACTTTTTGCATGTAATTTGCATTTACTAAATTCTTTGCTCTTGAACGTTCATAATCACCAGTTGTAGCGATTCTACTTGATTGTTGAACCATATTCAATCCTAATACATCAACATTCGCATGATCTTCAGCAATTTGTGATTTATTTGTAACTTCCAATGTTTGAGTGATAATTCTAACACATTTCTTACCAGTCAATGTAGTATAGTAAATTTGTAATTGGAATGGAATGGATTTCAATGATGAATCAATTAGTTTTGCAGATTTAACACCATATTCAAATGAAACAGTTGTATCTTGATTAACATTACCAATTGTACGTTCATGGAAACTATTTTCAGTACGTTTACCATCATCGCTAATGTACATACCATTATGAAGGAATAATCTAATTGATACATTGGTTGCCAATGTTGGTAAATTAATAACTTCTTTAAATCCATCTTTTAATTGTAATGGATCAACAATGTTTACTTGACCACCTGTTACATTGGCAACATTTGAAATTACATTTAAATTTGTGTTTGTACCTTTAATTGTTAAAATTGAAATGGTACTACCTGATCTTTGTGCCATATTGCCCATTTGTTCAAATATTTTTGGATCAAGTGAATATGTATTACCTTCACGAACGACACCCAAACCAATATTTGATTCACCATCTGTACAGACGATAATTTGTGAACCAGTTGAACCATTTGCAAGACCAATACAAACCGCAACAGCACTACCTAATGCAGTTGATCCATTACCTCTAAGTTTAGTTATATTATCAATGAGTGATCCTTTTGATGAGGTAATTGATTCACCAAGTGAATAAGATGAACCTTCTTCATAAAGTGATGAAAGATCATTCAATTTTGAATCATCAATTTTAATTGTTGGTTTAGTACCATCACCAATTATATTTACACTTGTTGAAAATGTTACAATACCAACACGTTTATTTGGATATTTTTTAGAAATTGTTTCAATTTGATCCAATAATCCAATTTGTACACATTGTAATCTAGTTATATAATTTACATGTGTCATTGATTTACCATCGGAATTGGGTGCAATTGAACTTGGTAATTGTAAATTTATTACAGATTGTGTTAATTCCATTGATCCACTAATATCAATACAAAATATAACCATTGAATTATCTGATTGATTTTTTTCTTTTTCATCTTTTTCTTTTTCATCTTTTTCTTTTTCAACTCCAGTATTATTGTTGTTGTTATTGTTATTAACGTCACCAATTGGTTCAGATTCTAAAATGTAATCAATGATATTTGTATTTGGTACTTCTTCTTTATCCAAGAGTACACTATTTTCATGATTACAAAATTCACATGTCCAAATTTTAGTTGATGAATTGAAACCACCATTTGTTGGGACTGATGATTGTTTTGTTCCATCACTTAGTAATATTTCTTTAAAGTCATTAATGTTACTAAAACCACATTTACATTGTTTACAGAAATTAACGTCACCAGTTTGAATGGATGATTCTTTTGCAACACTACCTAAATTAACTACTAATACATTGGTATTTGCTTTCTTTACTTTAGCTTTATATGCTGCTTGTTGTTGTTGTGTTTTTGCAGTTTTGATATATTGTATCATTTGACAAAGATCATTTGTATGTTTTAAAATGGTTTCCAAATCAAAATCTTTTGGTAATGCTGGTACTTTTTCCGTTGGAATAACATAGATTTTCTTAGCATAATTCATTGCATTACAATTTCCAAATAACATTACCAAATGTTCCATAAGTGTTGTCTTTTCAATTTTTGCATTTCTATATGCTAATGCTAATGCATTAAAATGATTTTGAACTTTTGCTTGAATATCAACAACAGGTTTTTGATCTGTATTTGGTACTGATTGTTGTTGTTGTTGAGTTGGATGTTGTTGTGGAGTTTGTACTTGTGGTTGTTGTGATGTTATTGGTGGTGTTGATACTCCACCATTTTGTTGTGATACAAAACTTTGACTAATTTGTTGATGAATTGATGGTGCTTGTGTGGTTGTAATTGGTGTAATAGAGATGGTTGGTGTTTGTGGATTATTGTTGATTGCTGGTGGTGTTGTACCTGCTGCTGCTGCTGCTGCCATTCTTTGTTGTGCTGCTGCTAGTTGTTGTTGAAGTAAATATAATTGTTGTTGTTGTTGTTTTTGAATTGCTAATTGTTGTTGTTGTTGTTGTGGAGTAAGTTGAGTTTGACCAGGTTGAGCTACAACATTATTTGAAATTGTTACACCTGTTGGTGATGCAAATTCTTGTTGTTTTTGTAATTGTTTTTGGTCTAATTGTGCTGCTGTTAATGCTTGTTGTTGTAAAACGTTATTTGGTTGTTGTAGTGGTAATCGTGAATTTTGATCAACTGGTGTTTGTAATTGTAATTGAAATATTTGTTGTTTTAATTGTTTTAATTGTAAATGTAATTGTTGTTTTTGTTGAGGTGAAGTATGTTGTTGTGCTAATTGTTGTGATAGTCTTTGATGTAGGTCTTGTAATTGTTGTAAAGTTTGTTTTGGTGGTGAAAAGTATTGTTGTTGAAGTTGTGGTTGCAATATTGAACTTGGAGCATTTTGATCTATAATTATAAAAAAAGAAAACAAAATATATAATTAGTAAATCATCATCATGTGATATAAATAAAATTTAAATAAAAACAATCATGCACAACAGACAGACATACTAATCTCCAATTCTTCATCTTCTTCTTCATCATGATTGATATAAGCAAATTTTGAGCCAAACATTGTTGGTATTGTTTTAAAATTAATAGGTAATAAAGTAATATAATAAAAAAAAAGTAATAATTAATTATTTGTGTGTTGAAATTTTCAAAGTGAAATTAATTAAAAAAACTTTTTTCATCGATGTCCTCTCTTTTTATATTAAATTTGTGGGATTTTTTTAAGAACCCGAAATTTATTCGAGTTTTGAAATTTTTGTTTTTTTTAAAATAAATTTGGTATTGATTATTATAAAGAAGGTGTTTTGGTAGTTTAATATCATTTTCTATTTATATAAAAATAATGAAAAAATACACTACGTAATGGTCTATCTAATGAATGTAAAATAAATGAAAAATAAAATAAAATAAAAAAAAAATAGATAT
>JABXES010005844.1:0-30000 GCA_013375695.1 Dictyostelium brefeldianum
CTTGATGGTCGTCAGCCTCATATGTGTATAAGAGACATAATTATATCTATTATTATTATTATTATTATTATTATTTTTATTATTATTAATATTACTAAACTATTACAATATTATTTGTTTTGTATGTATGTATTTGGTGTATGTGTAATATAAAATATAACAAAATTTTTTAAATTTTTGTTTTTTTTAATTTTATTTAATTTTTTTTTAATTATTTTTTTTAAACGAATAAACGATATATCTTAGGTTTTGTTTATTGTTGTTATTATTGTGTTTGTTGGTTATGAGTTTACAAAATATAAAAACAATTTCTATAAAAAAAAAAAGTGTTTTTACTAATATAAATATATGTGTACACAAACAAAAAAGTTATATTAATTATTATTACTGGGTGACGTATGGTGTAGGTAAAAAAAAATAAATGTATGAGTGATAGAGTGATTCTATATTTTCAAGTTTGTTTTTTTTTTTTTTTAAAAACACAAAACACAAAACACAACACACAACTATTAAAATTGGTTTTTTATATATAAAATAGTTGTATATGTTTTATTATACAATTCGGATGGGTAGAAAGTGGAAATAAAATTAAAAAAAAAAAAAAATGAAAAAAAAAATATTATTTTTTAAGCAATGTAACCTGCTCATATTTTTGAGCAAGATATTTACCTTTTTTTTTTTTATTTCTTTTTGGGTATCTCTTTAAAATTATAATACCCTTTTGAAATGACAAATATGATATAAATATTTATATACTTTTGGTGTTTGTTGTGTTGAAAATTAAAATAATTTACTTTTTATGAGTATAACCTAATATTGTATTATTTTAAAAATTATGTGGTGTTATTGTTATTATTATGTTGTTTGTATATATAAAATAAAGTGAGTTCTAAAAAAACAAAAAAAAATTAAAAAAATAAAATGTAGGGGTTAAAAAAATCTATATTTTTTTTTAAATACGTATTTTCAAGGGCAGTAGATATGGTAATTCTTATTGAAATTCAATTAATTTAATTTTTTTCATTTTTTTTTTTTTTTTCATTTTTACAATTTTTGAGTTCAATTTTTTTTGTTTATAAGAGAAAGAAGATTTATAAAGATGTTGCATGACCTTTTAAATGTGAAGCAAGTTTCATCTACTGCACCATACAGTTCATCTTATTCAAATTCATCAAAGAAATTAGTAATAACACAACAAGATAATATATTTGTATTAGTAAGTATAGAGTGTGATAGTAATACACAGAGATGAGTATGAATGAAATATATTAACTATATGATTCATGATATAGAGTTTTAAAAATGGGATTGTAAAAAGAGAAAGTGTTAAAATGGTTGATAAATCCGAATATTCAGAAGATTATAAACTTGGTGAACCAGAAGCAACGGTATATCCAATACCAAGAGTATATCCAAATACAAAGTCACCAGATGATACACATTTATTAAAAAGTAGTATATCAAGTAGTTTTTTCCCATCGTTGGGTGGTGATTTTCAATTGTTGGTTGTAAATACAAGAAATCATCATATGTTTTTATTTAGATCACCAGAGATAACATCAACTTCAACAAATTATTTTTGGGAACGTGTTGTATCAATATCAGATATAATTCATCAAGTACTCACTGATCCAGATGCAAATATACCAATTACAAAAAACGATGTTAAATGGTTAGACAGAAATATAAATGCAAAATATATTATATTACAAGATGAAAAAGTTTCAAATTTAGAATATATAAAAAGATATGAATGGTTAGATACACAGTGTATGGATTGGTCATCAATTATGATTGATGAGGATTTCAATGAAGTTGATGAAAATAATAATAACAACAACAACAATAACAACCACAACCACAGAGAATTATCAAATATATCATTATTGGCAATTGGTACAAAGCAAGGTATTATTTTATTTAAATGTGTAATACCAAAGAAATCCGATTTATTTGATGATTCATTTGTATCATTAATAAAATTAAATAAACATGATGAATGGGTAACATGTATTAAATGGAAACCACACACAAATAAAAATTCAAAAGAAGGTATTGTTGCTGTTGCAATGGGTGATGGTGTTGTACAATTAAAAAGAATTCATAATAATGGTGATATGGATGTAATTCAAACTATAATTCCATCAGATTATAATGCTACAAATTTATTAGAATGGTCACCATTAGATGTAGTGTATAATGATCATAAGTACACATATAAATACACGTAAATACACATAGTATTATTCTAACATATATATTTGTACTTGAACCATTTAATCTACAGGATAAAGGTGAAAGTTATTTATATATTGGTAAAGGTATTGGATTTTATTTATATCATTTTGAAAAGAATCAATTATCAAGTTTATTTATAAAACATAGAGCAAATATAACAGGTATTTCGTTTTCAGATCATTATCATTTTTCAACTAGTTCAATGGATAACAATATCATCGAATATCAAATTAGTGATCCATTTTGGAATCCAAAACAGGATGAATCAATGGAAAACCATTTAAACATTGTAACAGTAAATTATTTAACAAGACCACATGATGAAGAAATGCAAAGAGGTTTAGGAATTAATTCAGTTTTAACTTCACCAAATAGATTATTATTAATTTATACTGAAAAGTATGTATACGTTATCTATTATATCGTTACATATGATGATACTAACATACTCACTTCATACTAGTTTACCAGCAACAGGTACAATGTATGGTAGACATGCAACTTCAAGAACTAAAATATCATATCAACTACCATTACATGATTTTAAATTATTTAAAGAATCATTATTACTTCAATTTATATTAGTTCCATCAAAACAAATTTGGGATTATTTCATGTACATAAATGCATACTTACCAGAAGAAATATTAGAATTTATAAATGAATTACATCCTGTTGGTGATGGTGAAAATCAAGAAATCAAAAATATTAATGATATTAAAACGCCAGAACAAGTATCAAAGTGTAAATTAATTATAAAGTTATTTTATATTTTAAAGGTATTATATTTTTGTATCATTTTCTTATTATTATTTTTACCAAAATAATATAATATTAATTAATCTTACAAAATTTTTAATACAGAGAAAATCAAATGAAATAATTACAGAAGAATTAAAAGAAAAGGTTTCATTTTATAAACAATGTATAGATAATGATTATATTTATAAATGTTTAAACGAGTTTATTAAATATTCAAGTGATGATTTAACACCATTGTTAGATTATCAAAAAGTATCATTATCATTAATGGTAAATCATTTAAAATCAAATATTTCAACAAGTGGTGACAACAACAATGACAACTCTACAGATTACAAAACAGTTTATGATCAAGTAATGAAATTAATTAATAGTGGTGAACCAATTAATTTTGAAAATTGTTTTTATTGTTCAAATAAAATTGAAATTAATGAGCAATCATTACAGTCAACATATATAGAATGTAATGAATGTTTAGGTATTTTAGAAAGATGTTCAAGATCAAAGTTATTCGTTAGTACACCAAAAACATTAAATTGTGATTTTTGTTGTTCAAAATCATTGGTATTCAAAGGTGAAGATTTAAAAGAGCAAGTTAGATTAGGTCAAATAATAGCAGATAAAGAAATGTTTGATATTGCTTCGTTTGAATATGAATTTCCATGGATTCAGCAACAACAACAAGATATTGATCAAATTTGTATTTATTGTTCAACTCCATTAAATGGTAAAGTTGATACTTCAAATAATAATAACGATGTTTTAAATTTTATATAAATAAATATTTTTATAGTAGTTTTTATTATTTTTTTTTTGTAATTATTTGTTATTATTTTGTTATATATTATTTTTTTATTATTGTTTTTAATTTGTTATTGTTGTTGATCTTTTTCAATCTTTATATTTTATTATTTGTTATTATATCAACTATATTATTATTATTATTATTTTTATCACTATTATTATTATCTATTAACACTATTATTTATAATTAAATTTTCTAAATCTTTAATTATTAAATCTTTTTCATCTTGAGAATCAGCAAAGAATAACATAACATGATTACCATGACCTAAAAGTTCAAAAGAGTATTTTGAAACTGTACCATAACATTTTTGATTATCTTGAATATTTCTAATTTTAATGTTACCAAGGAAAACTTGATTTTTAAATAACAACTTGTTTTTACTCTTTTTAACAACCAATAGAATATCATTAAACAAGAAAAGAGCACGTTCTTTTCTTTTTTCAGAATCAGAATCATAAATTGAAATTGGATACTCTTTAACCAATGATCTACCATCAACAATTAAATTTACTTCTTTTGGTAACTTTGGATCAAAACGATTTGCAATGTTTGTCAATGTTTGAATACGAATCTTTTCATTTTCTTCTTTACGTTGATTTTCATTTACATCTGTACAAATATCTTGCATTTCAAATAAACTAATACAAAGACTATCGTAATCTGGATGTGATGGTTTAGTGAATCTGATAATTTCTTTCAACAACAATAGATAACGTGTAATTCTTTGAACTGGTGTAATCAATAGTGATTGAAGATTATTACCAGTGATACCATTACCACCACTCCAAAGTGAACGTTCAGAATTACGTAAAAATGTTTTGAAATTGTTTTTACTATTGGATAAACGTTCAATGGTTGATAATACATGTTGATAAGAGAGTGTAAAACTATTGTAAATTGCTTTGAAATTATCTTGAGTGATAATATCAATGAGAACATCACCAATTTTTTGAACTAAATTCCAACGATCAACACGATCTGCCAAACGTTTGTAAAGTTCACTATTAAATGAAAGGATGATTTTATGTTTGCCAAATATAGTTTCAATGTCTGAACGTTCAATTAATGGTATATCGTTATCGGCTAATCCCATCAATGGTGTTGCAAAGTTTTCAATTAATTTCTCTAACCCTTCAACATAAGATTTTTCGGTGGAAACCAATTCACTAACTGCTTTGTAACGAAGTTGTTCACGTTTAAATTCTTTTCTTGCTTTCCAACGACGGAAATTTGTTTGAATTACAAGTGCTGCACTCTCTTTTGTGTATACAATCTTTGGTTTTTGAATGATAAATACTTTTTCAAATGATGTTGCCAATATATTGATTTCTGGTTCATTAATTCTATTTTTAATTGATGATGGAATTGATGAAATTGGTTGGAATGTTGTAATATTGTGATGATTGTTGTTTAATGATTGAGTTTTCTTTTTCAATTCTTCTGATGATATTGATTTTTTACTTTCAATTGGTACAGGTTGGAATGAAACTGTTTTTGATCTACCTTTTTTACCACTAGATGATGTAGTGGTTGATGTGGTGGATGATGATGATGATGGAATTGCTTCAATATCAACAAGATCAGCAAAATTTGTTGGAGAAGATGGATTAACTGGACTAAATTGACCTTTCATTTGTGGATGCCAATCATCCAAATGAACAGACAATACTCTTTCAGTTTGGAATCTTTGTTGACAAATTGGACAAACAACCTCAGTTGTAGTTGATGATGAGTTAGTTGATGATGTAGTGGTTGATGATGAATTGGTTGTAGTTATAACTTTGGTTGGTGTTTTAGAACCACCAACAGTTGAAAAAATACTTTTTGGATCTTTTGGTGTATGAATATGAATGTTTTCAAGATCTTTTTTCAATTTATCCTTTTCATTTTGTGTTGTTGATTTTCTATTAATTACAGGTGAGTCATTGGTTGTAGCGGTATTGGTGTTGGTGTTTGGTGATGGTGTTGATGAATTTGAAGATACAACATCTGCAAATAAATCTGGGAATAAATAATTTGGTGAAGTGGTTGTTGTTGTAGTGTGTGATGATGTTGATGATGTTGTGGTTGTGTGGGTTGATACATTTGGTGTTGGTGATGATGATGAATTTGGTTGATTTGTTGGTTGAGTAGATTGTTGTGGTGGTGTTGAAACTTTATTAAATTCAAATGCTGAAGATGCTGCTGCTGATGCTGCTAATAATTCTTCTTTTTGTTTTTGCATCTTTTCTGTATATTCTTGTTTAACTTTATCTTCAACTTCTTTTCTAATTCTTTCTTCAATTTGTTTTTTATATTCTTCTTCTGAAAATGGTATACCACTACCATTTGGTGACATAAATTGAATTGGTTGTTGAATTTGTTGTATTGGTTGTTGTTGTTGTACAGTTGGTTGAATAAATTGTTGATTTGGTTGTTGTTGATCAAATGTGAAAAATTGTGGTGATTGTTGTTGTTGTTGTGATGTATTTGTAAATGAAGAATTTTGAACCATTGAAAATGATCCAAATTGTTGATTATTATTACTCTTTTGTTGTGATGAATTTGTTGTAGTTGAAGATGATGATTGTTGTTGTATATTATTTATATTATTATTATTTGGTAAAATTGAAGTTAAAATTGCAGTTGATGAATGCTTTCTTGGATCGGCAAAAGCATTATTACCAGAAAGATGTTGTGGAATTGGTTGAATTAATGTTTCTGGTTTTGGTAAAGATGTTGCAGTTTGTGGTATAGTTGGTTTTGTTACAGTGTTTAATGGTGATAAGTTTGTTACAGTGGTGTTTGATGGTAAACTGGATATTAAATTATTATTATTGAGAAGATTATTTGATTGTGATGGTGAAGTTGATGAACCACCACTATTATTACTATTTATACCACTATTATTGTTGTTGTTATTTATATTTTTAGGTGGTGATAATGAAGTAGTTGGTGATGATAATGAAGAAGTTGGTGATTGACTTGGATGATTTTGTTGTTGTAAATGTTGTTGTTGTAATGCTTGTTGTTGAGCTAATAAATCTTGTGCTTGATAAACATTGTTATTTGCCCCACCTGAAAGTGTACGTTGATCAACAGATTGTGGTTGTTGTTGACTCATTGGTGTCATATTATTTAATTGATTTAATACACTCAATTGATTCATCTGATTCATTTGACTAATTTGATTCATTTGATTAACAATTTGTGGGTTCATCATCATTTGTTGTTGAAGTTGTGGATTCATCATCATTTGTTGTTGTAATTGTGGATTCATCATCATTTGTTGGAATTGTTGTTGTTGTTGTTGTAATAATTGTTGTTGTGACATTTGTTGTTGTTGTTGTTGTTGTTGTAATTGTTGTTGCTGTTGTAACTGTAATAGTTGTTGTTTATCCATGCTACCACCTGAATGAACTGATAGATTTGGCATTGAATTTACACCTGAATGTTGTTGTAATTGTTGTAATTGTTGAAGTTGTTGTGGATTTAATGGTTGACCTGCACTATTTACCATTTGTTGTTGCTGTTGTGGTGATAATGATGGTGAATTTAATGAATCTAAAATTTCTCTATACCTGTCTTTATCATTCCAAGCAGCTGATTTATATTGTGGTTTCTTTTTCTCTTGTTCTATTGATAAAAATGGATCATTATCTTTAGTTGGAAACCACCTTTGATTGTTATTACCATTACCACTACTACTTGGTGAAGTTTGTTGTTGTTGTTGTTGTTGTTGTGGTTGTTGATTCATTGTTGGTGGTGGTTGTGATTGAATTGGTTTTTGAGTTGGTTGTAATATTGATTGTTGTTGTAATAACATATTATTATTATTATTGTTATTATTAATATTATTGAGATTATTATTACTAACATTTCCACCACCATTCATATTCATCATTGGTGGAAATTGCATACCATTCATATTCATACCATTCATTGGTTGCATTCCATTCATATTCATCATACCGTTCATTGGTTGCATTCCATTTTGCATATTCATACCATTCATTGGTTGCATTCCATTCATGTTCATACCGTTCATTGGTTGCATACCCAACATTTGATTTTGTTGTAAATTTTGTGGTATCAAAGGAGAAGGTAATGGACCTCCTCCATTTGAATTACCACCATACTGTTGTTGTGAATAATACACTTGTTGGGAAGTATATGATTGATTCATAAAGAATTGTTGTTGCTGCTGAAGCTGTTGCTGTTGTTGTTGTTGTTGTGTTGTATTTAATTGTTGTATAGATGTGTTTGATTGTTGTTGTAATTTTTGTTGTGAAATAAATTGTTGACCTAAACAATAACAATAATATAATTATTAGAATAACAATGTTTAAATTAACAATACATTAATGATTTCCACACATACCATTACCCTGCATTTGTTTTTTCTTTTTTTTTAACAAGTTGATTCTTCTTTTAAAAAAAAAAAAAAGGTGGATATACTATAAAAATGATAAAAATATATATAAATTTATTATTGTTTTAATAAAATCATTAATTTCTGATATAGAAAGAATGGAAGAAAAAGAAAATATATAATTGTATTAATATTTTAATTAATTATTGGTGTGTTGTGTGTGGAATAAAAAAATATAAATTTTAAACGACAACTAATAAATTTTTTTATTTATAAATATTATTATTAATAAAATATTGATATTGATCACAAAGGGACAATATATAAACAAATATATATTTAAAAAAAATTTAAAACAAAAACACACAAATAAAATAAAAATTATAAGTCAGTAGTGGTGGTTGTTGAGAGTGAGACAATTTAATTATATAAAAAAAAAAAAAAAAAAAAAAAAAAAAAAAATAAAAAAAAAAAAAATTTTTTTAAAAAAAAAAAAAAAAAAAAAAAATTAAAAAAATTTAAAAAAAAGTTTAATATTCACGCACACAACACTCCTTTTTTGTGTGAAGTTATTTATTAAGTTTCGTTTAATTATTTAATAAAAATGGCAAATGTAAAGTAGATACCGAAGTGTTTATTCGATAATTTAATAATTTAATCATTTAATAATTATAATACACCACACATTCACACATACACAAAAGTACACATTGTTTTATAACGAAGTGGCTTTTCAGATATTCATTCCATCAATTATTGAAAAAAAAAAAAAATAAAAAATAAAAAAGGATTTAATATATTAAATGGTTACAGTCATTATTTGGGAAAACTAGTAATGGGTAATCAATATTCTATACTTATACTTGAATTGATATATTGTCATATTGATGACAATAAATGCGGAGTTGTTGGGTTCTGGCTTATGTTTTTAAAAATAAAATAATTTCCATACAGATTTATTTTTAATTTCATTCAATTTCTTGAAATTTATATTTCCATCTTTAAGAACCACACTGTAAATTTATGTTATTGTTATAGTTGTAACATCAACATCAAATTTCAAACAGTAAAAATCGGAAAAGTGATGTCGTCCAAATCTCAATTTTATTTCTTTTTTTTATTTTCAACTTTTTTATTTTGAAAGTACATCCCTCTTCACAAAATATGAAGAAACACATTATAATATATGTATAATTGTAATATTAACATCAACATCAACCGGTCAAACTAATGATTGTTGTTATTTATAATGTATTGATTATTCATTCTTAAAAAAGTAATAATCAATTTAATGACAAACGATGATTTGTTTATATACACTGATAGTTATTGTTCACACACAGTGAATCATTGTTGTATGGGTTTCAGGTAGATACCAAAAATTAAAAATAAAGAAATTTTTGAAATTTTTAAATGAATTAAATATTAATTGTATTCAAATTTAATTTTTTTATTAGGTTACTATGAAGGTAGTATTCATGATCAAATTATTGAAAATTTATTCAGTCGCCAAAAATCTTCTCTTGCTATTTTCAAACAAGATTATAGGGGTAGCATTGATCAATTTGCTGATATTATTAGTGCAACATTTTATATTATTGGCAAAATAATTTTTAAAACTCAAGAGCGAAATAAAATGTCGTAATTATTTTTTTTTTTTTTTTTTTATATGCCAAAAAAATCAATTCCCACATGTGGACAAGTGAAAAAATTATGTTGAAAAAAAAAAAGTCCTTTGATTTTTTTCAATTTCTTTTTTTATTATTTATTTTGATAGCACATCCCTCTTCACAAAATATGAAGAAACACATTATAATATATGTATTAATAATTATATTTGCAATATTAACATCAAATGGTCAAACTAATGATAGTTGTATTTATAATGGTATTGATTATTCATTCTTAAAGTAGGTTGTCAATTCACTACGAGCGATTGTTGATTTTGCTGGTTTGGCTTGTGCTTGTCTATGAGAGTTCTTCGGATCTTTTATAGCTTTCATGAACACGCCGGTTTAATGCGATGGTTCTTGTAGTTGTCACATATACGTTAGAGTGGGATTGATCACACACAAAAAATATAGTGTGATTGTTTATACATATATTGATACATATTATTGTTATTATACACATACATACACACAGTACAACAACAGGATATAGTTCATTAAATGAAGATGGAACATATATTTATTATTTTGATATTTGTGGTGTTGCACAACAATGTAATTTACAATCAGTTAGTGCATGTCAAGTTACAATTGGTGAAACTAGTAACCCAATTGAAATAGGTAATTTAAATTATGGTTCATTTACTTATATTGATGGTAATGTTTCATTGATATATAAATCAAATTCACAACAATGTTCAAGCGGTTATTACCCATCATTTATTATTCAATTGGCTTGTTCAAATGGTCCATTGGTTATTAGTAGAGTTTATGAATATACCGAGTGTTCATATATCGTGACAATGTCAGGGGAAATGTTATGTTCAAATTCAACTCAATCACCAATACCAACACCAACACCAACACCAGTTGATGGTAATTGTATTTATAATGGCATTGATTATTCAAATCTTAAAAATAGTAGTGGTTATTCAGCATTAAGTTTAGCATCTGGCCCAAATGCAGCAGGAAAATATAAATTTTATTGGAATATTTGTGGAAACGCTCCAGCAATTTGTAATTCTGATAGTGTATCGGCATGTCAATTAACAGTTGGTATGTCAGCTGCTCCAACAACAGTAGGATTGGTATCACTTGGTACATTTTCTAATCCTTCATCAGATGAAGTGGATTATATATATAATACAAATACATCACCATGTGGAGGTGGTATTTATAGATCATTTAGTATTATTTTAGTTTGTGGTACAGGTCCATTATTAACTACAGGTATTTCTGAACTATCAAAATGTACATATGCTGTTACAATGACTGGATTGGCTGCTTGTGGTAATCAAACACCACCTCAACCAACACCAACAATATCACCAACTGTATCACCATCACCAACCCCAGCACCAATTTATGGAAATTGCATTTATAATGGTATTGATTATTCAAACCTTTATAATAGTAGTGGTTATTCAGCATTAAGTTTAGCATCTGGTCTAAATGCAGCAGGAAAATATAGATTTTATTGGAATATTTGTGGTGCCTCTACAAATTGTAATTCGGCTGTTATATCAGCATGTCAATTAACAGTTGGTGCATCAGCAGCTCCAACATCAGTAGGAATGTTATCACTTGGTGCATTTTCAAATCCTTCATCAGATGAAGTGGATTTAACATATACTACAAATTCATCACCATGTGGAGGTGGTGTTTTTAGATCATTTAATATTAAATTAGTATGTAGTACAGGTCCATTATTAATTACTGGTATTCAAGAAGATTCAAAATGTGCATATAGTGTTACAATGACTGGATTAGCAGCTTGCGGTAATCAAACACTTCCACCTCAACCAACACCTCAACCAACACCTCAACCAACACCTCAACCAACAATATCACCAACTGTATCACCATCACCAACCCCAGCACCAATTAATAGTAATTGTATTTATAATGGTATTGATTACTCGAATCTTAGAAATAGTAGTGGATATTCAGCATTAAGTTTAGCATCTGGTCTAAATGCAGCAGGAAAATATAGATTTTATTGGAATATTTGTGGTGCCTCTACAAATTGTAATTCGGCTGTTATATCAGCATGTCAATTAACAGTTGGTGCATCAGCAGCTCCAACATCAGTAGGAATGTTATCACTTGGTGCATTTTCAAATCCTTCATCAGATGAAGTGGATTTAACATATACTACAAATTCATCACCATGTGGAGGTGGTGTTTTTAGATCATTTAATATTAAATTAGTATGTAATATAGGTCCATTATTAATTACTGGTATTCAAGAAGATTCAAAATGTGCTTACAGTGTTACAATGACTGGTTTAGCAGCTTGCGGTAATCAAACACTTCCACCTCAACCAACACAGACTGTATCACCTTTATCAAATGGTTTATCATTAAATTCTTTATCAATTTCAAATTATTACTTGTTAATTTTAATATTAATCATTTCAATCTTTATCAACCTAACATAACAAATAATCTGTATTTTTATTTTATAATATTCTTTTTTTTTATTTATATAAAATTTTCAAATACAGTCTCAACAAGGGCATGTTAATTTATTTAAAATTATTGTAAATTATTTTTCCTTTTTTATGTTCATTATTATTATTATCTAAATTAATTGTTGAAATTGAATCAAAAACAACAAACCATTTATTTCTTGTTAATTTGGAGGTTATTTGAATCAACTAAAGTAATGGGAAGATGATGTTCAACCAACATTAATTTAGACTTTGGATTTGGTTTTTTAGTTTCTGGTTTGAGTTCTTGGTTTGAGTTCTTTTTATTTTCAACACCAACAAATGTATTTACTAAACCTTTAAATGCTTCAAATGCTCATCACTTGTATCAATCCCACATAATGCCCACATCAACCTTTTTTTTTATCTACGTTTTATCTTATTTCGTAAAATTGATATTGACTCTCAACGATTATAATACTTTAAAAGCTAGAAAAAAAACAAAACAAAATAAATGTTTTTAATAAATTATTATAAAATTATAAAAGTTTTATTATTTTTATTTTTAGTGACACTACAAATTAATTCAATCTCAAGTTTATTTCCACCACCCAACGAATATTTTTGTGTTGAAAATATTATAATTAAATTTGGAATAGGTATTCCAAAAAACGGTACCGGTCAACATATTGTTTGTAGTGGTGTACTTACATATTGTAATCCAAATAATAGAGTTGTTGAAAGGTACCGTATATATTTGAATTTAAATGGTAAATTCCCATTGGCATTTGTAAATAACTTTGGACAAATGTATTATACCAGTAATAATTTAATAGAAATTCCTTCAGGATTTATAGTTTACAAAATAATTGGGTTTGAATACAACATTTATCGATCAAACAAATGATAATATTCTTTATTAACTCAGTCAATTGGTATTGATAATGGGTGTATTGTTAACTCGGAGATTGAAGAAATTAACAATCCATTGGGTAAAGAATATTCATTTGCAGATACAACATTCAAATTTAATTTTGGTTCAATTACATTTAGTATATCAATTTTATATTATGCATATCAAAATAATTTAAATACCCTACAATTAAATTTCATTTGGCAAAGAATATACAAATAGTCAAGAAGATACATGTAATACAAAAGAAACTGAAATTTTTAATTTAGACCAATCAAATTTTAATTATATTAGAGTATCAAAATAATAGAGTTTTAGATGGTAGATTCATTAATAAATTAGTATCAAATGGTAAATCAACATTTTTAAATACAAAAGTATCTAAATTTACAAGCATTGGTGGTACCATTGATGACTCAATTTTAATTTCATTGTAACTACAGATTTTAAAGTTGATCCAGATTTCTCTGTATTATTATCAAATGAATATATATCTAGTGGTTGTAGTAAAGATTCCAATAACCCAAAAACATGAGTTATACCCGTTGCTGTAGTTGTTTCTGTAGTTGGTGCATCAGTGATAGTTTTATCTGCAATTTTAATATTTAGAAAAAATACTTTTTTAAAAATTAAAATTTTAAAACTAAAAAAATATAATAAATAAAAAACTATATATTCCTTCCTTCAATATTCATTTACAATTAATTACAACCTATGCACCATAAAAGATAAATTTATCAAAAAAATACTGTAATTATTTGTCGAATTAAAATTTACGTACATTTAAAAATAAAAATTTAGGAAAAAAAAAAAATAATTTACCTTTTTATTAATATCAGTCGAATGGATAAAGTAAATTTAAATGTAGCAGTTTTAGGAAGTGTTGATAGTGGTAAATCAACTATAATTGGTCATATGATTTATAAAATGGGAGGAATTGATAAACATACAATGGAAAAACAAGAAAGAGAATCAACTGATATGGGAAAACATTCATTCAAGTATGCTATGGTTTTAGATAATTTTAAAAACAATAATACCAATGGTAATGGAGGTGATAATCAATTTGGAAATAATATATCAATTTGGAGATTTGAAACAACTAAAAACCAAACAATAACGTTAATTGATTCACCTGGTAACAGAGATTACATTGAAAATATGAATAATAATGTATCAAAATCACAATGTGTATTGTTAATAGTATCTTCATCAAACGGGGAATTCGAGGCAGGTATTTCAAAAACTGGTCAAACTAGAGAGCATGTTAATTTGGCATTTAGTTTAGGGGTTAGACAATTAATTATAGCTGTTAATAAAATGGATGATAAATTTACAAATTTTTCAAAAGATCGTTTTGATGAAATTGTAAAGGAACTTGGTATAATAATTAAAAGAATTGGTTATGATATGGAATTGGTTACATTTATTCCAATATCTGGTTGGTTTGGTGATAATATGTTGGAGAAATCTTCAAATATGAAATGGTATAATGGTTTAACTTTATTGGATGCTTTTTATTCACTTAAAAAATAAGATACAAACATCACACCGACTATGAATATAAAAGCACTGTAAATAAAACTTAAACCCATTTGTAATATTAAAAACAAACAAATTAATATATTTATTAAAGATTAATTTTTAAAAGATTGATATAAATAAATAGATAAGATTATTGTTATAGTGGTTAATAATGAATTATTTGATAATATAGTATTTGCCGAACCTTTGATATTGTTATCTAAACTATCAACCACTTCACCAAATTATAATTTATGATGTTGATTTCAGGATGACCATTACGAAAAACACTTTATAGTAATATCATTACACATTAACGGTGTTAATTTAAAAACTAATTCAGTTTCATCAACTAATTGGAGATGGATAATCTTTAATTCTATCCACAACTGAGAAATCATATCCTGTCAATGTAATTAGTATACCATTTTGATTTATGTTGCCACTAGTGGTAGATAATTTAGGGTGTAAGTTTATAGTGGCCCAAAAATTTAAATTAAGCATTCAAATTGAAATAGAGAAGATGTGTCCATTTGGTATTTGTGTTACGATTTTGAATTATCATATGAATTAGTAATAGATGGAGTTTCATATTTAAATGGAATCTTAAATAATTCATCATCACCTGAACCACCTTCTGGAATTTCAATTAGCAAAGCGAGTTTCATCAAATATTGGATCAAGATTGCGTTGGTCAAAATAGTTTTTTTTTTTTTTTTTTACACAAATTTGTTTATATAATGTAATATCTTAATCACACAAATTTTAAGAGTAAAATACATGAAGTTACCGATGTTTTACTGATTGGTAATGTTGAACTACATATTAGTTTATCGGTTTTATCAATATGATGAGTAAAAAACATGAATTTTAAATAAATTGAACAAACATTTTAATTTTTATTTATTTTTCAAATTCATTCGATTTTCTTAATAAAGATTGGACGTCCCAAATTTGATTATTAAATTCAACTACTTGATTACTAGATTCACTTAAAAAATTAGCGAGTGTTTGATAATACATTGGTAAATTTGGTGAAGTAGAAGTTGTTTTTAATTGAATAGATTCGTCAATTAGAATTGCATTTATCATAAAATCTAATCTTGTTAATTTTTTATCATCAAATTCAATTGTATCTACATTATTACTGAATATATTTTCATTGGTTGATAATAGATAATGAAAGTAACTGACATAACTAAACTTTTTAATTCCATTTAATAATACTGATTTCGATGATATTTCAATTTGTTCACCAGTTCTTGGGTCAATTCCTTTTGATGCAGGTTCACCAGCTATTAACATTGATAAATCAATAACTGAATTTGCTGAATTGTTTGCAAAGTAATTTGCAAAAGTGATTTCCCTTTTTGATATTTTTGAACCATCCATTAATTCAAATTCATCCATATTCAATCCATAAACCATATAATTAACATATTGAATTACCATAGGATGTTCAATATTTATTGAAGCAGCCATTCTAACCAACATTAATCTATTAACATGTATATTTTTAATTGGTGGTTCACCTTCAATAATATGAAGTACAGGTATTTCCAACACTTCATTTATTGGATCATATAAATATTTTGATAATTCTAAATATGATATTATCTCTTTTGGATTATTTTCAATTTCTTTAAATAGTAATTCTTGTGCTGTTAATTTCTTTCCATTTAATAATTCAATTGTACCAGTAAATGTATCACGTTGATTTTTTTCTTGATGAATTAAATAAATGTATAAATCAATGTAAACATTTTTATAATTTTCATCCATATCAATTACTTTTAAATACAAATCTTCAACTGAATATTCTTTACCATTAATTGTAACAACTTCTTCCTTTAATGCTTTATCACCACCACCATTTGGATTAAGTGATGTTCTAATCATTGAAACTGTTAAATTAAAATAATTTTCAACATTATTTGGTTGATTTTCAATTGATTTAATAATTGTATTTATAATTTCAGTATTAAATGATTTATTTGTTGTTGTAGTTGTATAAAAACTTTTAATTTGATTATTATTATTGATAATTTTATTATTGTTATTAACACTATTATTTATGTTGTTGGTTACATTTGTGAATGAATTAGTTGATTTATTTATTAAAAATTGTTTTTTTGCATTATTAAAAACTAATGGCGAAAGTTTATTAACTCTTGAAAAAAATCTAAACATGTTATATGTATTGTTTTACGGGATATACAAAAAAATCTTTTTTCGTTTTTATCTTTTTTCGAACAATTTCATAAAGTTATTGAAATGAAAATTTTTTTTTTGAATTGATTTTTTTAATATATTTCAGAAAGTTGTTGGAATGAAAATTTTTTTGTTGATTTTTTTTAATGGTTTATGTCTTTTACCGAAAATTTTTGTCGCAATGGCAAATACATATATTTTGATTAAACAAGAACAAAGTGAAAGGTGTAAATATTAAAAATATAACTATTCATGAATATTTATAAATTTTGTGATGCAAATGAAAATGAAATTCAATTAATTAAAGAATCAAAAGAGGAAATACCTTATCGAGTTGTTGAGGTTATAATTAAATCAAGCGATAATTCAGAATATAGTGAAAATGAAATCAAATTTGTATATTGTTATATTGATGCGTATGTAGAAAATGAAGCTACAATTAAAGTTGAAAGAAGTGATCCATCAATTCCATTAACAAATATTGAAGTTCAAGCAATTTACACTAAAGCATATCAATGGATTTATCAAGAAGAAGAAAAAGAAGTTGGTAATCCTGGTCATATTGAAGGTATGTTAAATCGTGAACGTTCAAATGGTCGTTATGGTATTTATGGTCACAATTTATCAGATTTGGATTATAATGGTGATAATTATATTGCTGTACTCAATGGTTTTGTTTATTGTCAATTTGAAGTTGATTCATAAAAAATAAATAAATAAATAACTAACAATATATATATATTGTTATTTAAAGTAATAACCATCATCCTTATAATTATAATTATTATTATTTTATGTATTAAATTTATTTTATTTTAATTTATATATTGTATATAGTATTAATCGTCATCTGAATCTTCAATTGCATCTCTTACATTTTCTTGATCAGAGTCGTCTATTTGAACTTCTTCTTCTTCTTCGTCACATTCAACGTCTTCTTCTTCTTCCTCTACAACTTCCTCTTCTTCTTCTTCCTCTACAACTTCCTCTTCTTCTTCTTCCTCTACTTCACCTTCAACTTCTTCTTCTTCTTCTTCTTCTTCAACTTCTTCTTCCTCTGCTTCACCTTCAACTTCTTCTTCTTCCTCAACTTCTTCTTCTTCTTCGTCAACTTCTTCTTCTTGATCTTCTTCGTCAACTTCTACTTTTTTAGAAAGTTTATCTTCAGTTATTGTTACAGGTAATTTTTCTTTAAATTCAACTTTGAAATCAGATTCAATCTTTTTAAGTATTGACTCAGATTCTTTTTTAACCTTTTCATAATCTTTGTTTTCAATTAAACCTTGATTGGCAAATGATTTGTATAAATTAATTTTACAATAATGAGCTAACCAATAACAATCTGAAGTAGCTGTATTGACAGCGAGCGCATTTTCAATGATTTGATTGAAATCTTCGAGTGATTCTTTGACACCATATTTTGGATTTGATGCCACTTTACGAATAATGTATGCAATTGAAACTGGTTTTGAAATCATTGAATAGTAACTAACTAAAAAATCTGAAGAGAATCCAGCATATATCGAAGGAATGAATTCGAAATAATCTGATAATAATCTAACTTCTCCTTCTTCATCATCAGTTACTGTTCCTTTCCATCTAATTAGTTTTAATGAATCAAAACATTTCTTTATCTTTTTCTTTTCCATTGTTGATAAACTACTTTCTTCAACTGGAGTTTCATATAAAGATTGGTAATCCTTGACATTTTTATTCACAGAGGAAAATGATGCCTTTTTAATTGGTTTTGATTTTGGTTCTTTCTTTACTTTTTCTGCTTTTGCTGGTTTTTCAACAACATTGGTTGATTTAATTGCTTTAACAGATTTAATTGCAGTTGGTAATGAAGCTGTTGATGCTGATGTAATTGATTTCTTTGGTTTAGTTGGAGTAATTGGACCACCAATTAATTTTGGTGCTCTTTTAGTTGTTGGTAATTCAGAAATTAAACGTAATGAATCCTTTTTATTAAAGAGTTTTGAATTTATACCACCTGTAGTATTGATAATTTCTTTTAGTGTAGAATTTTCACTTTTAATATATTTGGTTTTTGGTGCTGCTACTGAAAGATCATCTTTAATATTATTATTATTTTTCGATGCTGATACTGTTGTTTTTGATGCTGTTGATGATGTTGAGCCAATAATACTTGATTTTAATTTATTTGTTCCATTACTACTATTATTTAATGCAACTGATTTAATATTTGAAGATGCTGATTTAATTTGTGGTTTTGGTTTTTCAATAATAACTTCTTCTTCCTCCTCTTCTTCTTCGTCCTCTTCTTCTTCTTCTTCGTCCTCTTCTTCTTCAACTTCCTCTTCTTCATCTTCATAATTATCATCATTTATACTCTTTTTAGTTGTTGTAGTTGTAGTTGTGATTGTTACAGCTTTATTAGCAGTAATTGGAAATTGTTTTTTAGCTTGCGATATATTTCTATTGACATTTAATTGATTTAAATAATCTTGTGAATCATTACGTGTATCTTTAGCTTGTGGTACAACTGGTGCTGGCGTTGCTTTTTTAGTTGATGCTGATGTACTTGTGGTTGATGTAGTGGTGGTAGTAGTTGCTGGTGGCGATGAAGTTGGTTGTTTATTAGATGATGTTGTTTTAATTGGTGCAGGAGTTGGTGTTGGTATTAATTTCTTTGGTGGTTGCGCTTGAGTTACTGGTGTTGGTATTATTGTTTTTGGTGGTGGTGCTGCTGCTGTTGCTGCTGATGTTTTTAATTTACCGCTATTACTAACACTAATATTATTGTTAATATTTGATACACTTCCAGTAAGTTGTCTTATTTGTTGAACGAAATCAATTGGTTGGTAAGCTTTTTCAGGTTGAATTAAATTATCAACTATAGTATTTGCAATAAATTCAATTTTAATTGATCTATAACCAACTGAAATGATATCATTGTTACCAAGTACTTCCGATTTATATATAAATGGTACGAAATTTAATCTAACTGCATCTGATAACTTTGGATCAATTAATGGATTTAAATAAAACTTTTTCTTTTCTTTATCATAATATATTTCTGCATGTTTTGGATAAACCCCTGCTCTAGTTATTAAAATATCTGATAATTCTGGATCACTTTTAAAAAAGGAAAAGATAATGAACATTAATATGTTATATGTAAATTTGTACAATGATGATCATTCATATATAATACATACGATCCAATTGTTAATCTTGTTTTTTTCATATCAAAATAACTCCTAACAGAACCATCTCTATTTAATAAATGTAATTTTGCAATTGATTTTCTTTTTGATACAGGATTTTGTATTGATGTATCATTTGGAGTAGTGGTAGATTCAGTAGTAGTTGTTACTGATTCTGTTGATGCTGTTAATGTTGCTGTTGTTGTTGCTGTAAAATTTGGTTGATTATTTTCTTTATTTTCAGTTAATGAATTTGTATCAGCTACAGTTCCTTCTTTACAATGAACTGAAAGTTTTTCAAGTTGTTCAATAGTTGTGCTATCTGCCATATCTTATAAAATAAATAAATAAATATTAAAAAAAACAATTAAACTTTTTTTAAAATTTACACACTATATTATTATAAAATATTTCTGCTTTATTTTTTTTATGTTTGTGATCAACAAGATAAATAAAAAAAAAAATTTAAAAATATTATTTTGAAAAAAAAAAAAAAAGTAAAATTGGCGGCAAAAAATTTAGTAACAATAATATTACTATCAAATAATAAATCCCCTTATTTTAACAAATACCTATAATAAACAAATAAATATAAATCCTATATTAGTATATATTGTTATTATTATAAATTAATTTTTAAATTGATTTCTTTTTTTATTTTTTTTATAATTTTAATTTTTTTAAATTTTTTGATCAAACACTTCAACACAATATATACATATAATAATAAAAATAAAAAATGAAACAATTAATATTTATAGTTTTAACTATATTTATAGTGGTAATATGTAATTTAAATGTTGTTGAAAGTAAATCATCCATGTATTACTCAATGATTGGTGATTATGAAAAGGGAGTAGATTACTATAAAGTTTTAAATGTTAGTAAAGAATCAACATCAAAAGAGATTAAACAATCATTTAGAAAACTATCATTAAAACATCATCCTGATAGAAACCCAGATAAATCATCACATGATTTTTATATGATGTTAAATCAAGCTCATTCTGTATTAATGGATAAAGAAACAAGAGATGAATATAATGAATTGTTAGCATATGGTATACCAATGTATGATCAATATTATGGGAAATATGCATATAGATACACTGGTATACAACATGATATTAGACATGTATTAATTGGATTGGTTATAATTGTAACCGTTGCAAAATACTTTTATCAATTAAATAAACATAATCGTTTAATTCAACGAGCAAAATCAACACCACAATATCAAGCAAGATTAGCACAATTTCATGGTGATGAAGATGAAATTCAACTAGTAGTTAAAGGTGCAGAAAAACCTGATATCAAGAGTTTATTTGTTTTACAAATACTATTTTTTTATCCATATGCATTGGCAAGTGGATTATTTAAATTTGTATTCATAAATAAATTTAAATTCACTGTACTTACAGAAGAAGAATTGGATGAAGCAAGACGTATAGAAAATGGATACACAAAAGAAGATTGGGAATATGAAAAGAAAAAGCAATTACAACGAATGGAAAACTTTAAAAAAGGTGGTAGATACAAACAATATTTAAGATCAAAAAATAAATAAATCGATTATTTGTTATTTGTTTTTGTTTATTATTTTTCAGTTGTAATAGTAGTAGTATTAGTATTGGTTACAGTTATTCAGTTAAATTATAAATTAATTACAACACAGGTGACTATCCAATTAAATTGTATGGAATGCAAAGATGAAAAAAAATAATCAGATTTTAAATTTTTAATGGCTGTTAATTATCGTTTTGTTGCATATTACAACATTTGTGATTGTTTTTTTTAAATATAAGCCATAAATAAAATTTGGATTTTTGCAACCGGAAATGGTGTTTTAACTATGGATATAAATGATGATTTTGAAAGAGCATGGATGTTATTATTAAGTAATTTGCATGGTAATGGCCCATTTTTGGATTTATGAATGGAAATAATAAAGGTAATCTTAAACAATTTTAAGTATTGGATTTTTATAGCTATTATATGTTTATGCAATGCTCATTTGGAAAAAATAACCAACATGTTACTATTTCTACTTCTACTACATTGTTAATCTCGATATTGGTATAACACATACAACCTATAATCATATTTTACTGGCACATACCAATGGCTTTTATACTTGCATGTGCAGTTTATATAGCATTTATTTTAGATGTTATAAAATTTGGAAAACGTTGGAGTATACACAGTGAAATTATTGATGGAACACCAACTAGACCATCATTAAAAGCTCAACTAAACATTGGTATCATTAGAATGGCTAAAAAGAGTTCACAAGCTGGTTATGTAATGGCAAAGGCATGAAACAAAGCTCATGAAGGTTAAGGACATTGGTTTCAACCACCAGTTAAACCATTTCCAAAACCACCACCTTTGTAACATTTGGTCAATTTTTTAAAAAGTAAATTGTAATCAAATTCAGATTTATTTCCAACTCCAATTCAATATATTAATCGTGGTGATGATGGAAAATGTACAATACCTTCAAAAAATGGTCATTATTATTTAAAGAATTTTAATCATACTTCAAGTGGATGGAGTAAATGTAGTAAAGCATCATTTCATTGGTGACTATCTTATATATGCAGAAATGTTCCCATTTATCAACATTGATACATTCTTTATGAATAATGATAAAAAGAAAAGAAAGTTAACATTTAAAATCTGGCATAAAATCAAAAGAGAAGCAATATGGACCCCTTGCGTGTTATAATAGTGATCGAAATGAATCTGGTGCATTAAATGTAGTATCAAAATCTCAAGAAGGTTATTATGATGGTCCATTAGTTGATCAACTTTATGATGGTAAATCTGATGATTATAAAGTTGGTTTCCAAAAATTAGAATTACTAAATTAACAAATGTTTTTACTTGTAAACATTTCCGTGATGGTACAACCCACATGGTTATGCATATGGTTCAAATCTCTATGCAATTGAATAATTTCCGAAATTTTATAACTTTCCTCTGTCTCTCTCTTTTTCTTACTTCCCAATATTAAATTCAATAAAATCTATATTTTTTACATGTTCATAAACTGTATTATTATTGGTATTATAAATTATATTTGTTATTTTGTTTTTGTTTATTTATTTTTGATCTTTTGGTGGTTGTTCAGTTGTAGTAGTAGTAGTAGTTGTTGTATTATTAGTTGTTGGTACTTCTTCATCTTTTGGTGCTACATCATTTGTTGTTGGTGGTGTTGTTGGTGGTGTTGTAGTGGTTGTAGTGGTTGTAGTAATATTATCAATTTGTTCTTTATCTTTTTGTTCTTTTTCTTCTTTTTCAGCGATTTTTTGTTCTTTTGTTTCTTTATCATCTTTTTCAGTGTGAGTTGTAATTTCTTGTTGTTCTTTAGTGAGTTCATCAATTTTTTCTTTTGCAATTTCAACACCTTGATCAGTTGAAAGATCAACTGGTAATTCTTTTACAACTTCATCCAATACATCTTGTGGAATGTGTTCCAAAGTGTCTTCAAGTGCTTCATTGGTTGAAATATTTGGAGAGAGTGTGAAAGCACGAGAGAGAATCAAGATTGATGGTGGTAATGATTTATTTAATGAAAGATCTAACCATTGATCCAATTGACCTTCAATGAACCTTCTATTGTAACCTTCAACTTTGAAACCACGATTAATTGCAGCATCAACCAACTCTTCGAGTGTAAGAGATGAAAGACCCTCCTTTTTAATGAGGATATCATCTTGTTTGATTTTATCCAACTTTTTATAGATTTGAGATTTCAAATACTCGTTTGAATACCATTTTGAAATGAAATTTGAACCAGCGAGATAACGATGCATCATGAGTAATTGAGAACGTGTAATCTTTTCCATGATGATATCATCTTTAAAGTATTGTGAAAACTTCATAACTTCTTCAGAGCTAACGGTTTGACCACTCTTTACCTTTGTCATAAAGTCAAAGAAATCTGCAGATTTTGTATCTTTTTTAGATTCTACTGAAATTTCGTGTAAAAGATCTTTAAGTTCACCACGTACTTTTGAATTTGATTTTGATTTAATGGTTGCACCTTCTAAACGTTCATTTTCCCATGTATAGGTTGATGGAAGTAAATTTGGGAACAATTTCAATAAAAATGGTAATGCCAACTCTAAAAATGGTACCAATACAATGATTACAAATGGTACAATTCTCATTACATCTGCTGATGTTTGTACAAGTAATCTTCTTTCTCTACGTGTAAGTGTGTGACCTTTAATAACTCTTTTAATTAATGCTACTGCAATACTAATATTTTTACCCAATAATTTAGTTCCCAACCAATAATGAGCGATACCTTGCTTAATCTTTATTTTCCATCCTACTTTATTTTCATGTTTTGGTTTAATTGAAACAATAATATCTTCTTCTTTAATTGGTTCTGTTGATTTGGTTTCTTCTTTTGTTGTCTCTACTTTATTTTGTTTATCTGTTGGTGGTGGAGTAGTAGATGTAAAGAATCTCTTTTCAAATGATGTTTGTGTATATTTATTATTAATGTTATAAAAATTATTTATATTTAATACTGGTGTTGATGTTGATGTTGTTGATTGTGATGATAAAACTGATAAAAATGAATTATTTACAAATTTATTATTACTATTATTTAATGAATTAAACTTATTATTATTGTTATATAAAGTTGATGATGTATTATTTCTCTTTTGGTAAAGATATGAAATAGCTGGTGTTGAATTATTGATAATAGTTGGTACTCTATTTAATAATGATAAACCAACATTATTTTGTATTGATATAATTGAATTCATTATTTTAATTTTTTTTGAAGATCATATATGGTTTTTTTTACGTAAAAAATTATATATTTTTTTTTATATATATTTATAAATAATTGGGTAGTAACTATATTATTATTATTATATTATTGTATTTGTATATGTAATATATTACTATTATTGTAGCGATTCTATTTATTATTATTTATTATTTGTGTAATAAATATGATTTTGAAAAAGCAAAAACTACAAAAACTAAAAAATCATAATTATCGCACACGAAACATAAAAAAAAATTTGAAAAAAATTCAAAAAAAAAAAAAATTAAAAAAAATGAATGACAAATAATTACAAAAAACAAATCAAGGAAATATTATTTGAAAATAAATAAATAATAATTACATTTACAATGAATATAAGATTGAGCACTTTTATATACATATAGATGATTTTATATAAATATAAAGATAGTTTTAATTTTTTTTTTTTTTTTATTTAATTTTTTTTTTTTTTTTCAAATTAATTTTTTTTCACAATTATTGATATTCACCATACACCTCACCATGATAATAATAATAGAATGAATAAAGAATTTTTATCAATTATATATAATCATCTAAGTTGTTTAAACTTTTCAGTTTTACCAAAACTTGTTAAACAAAAACAAATTTCAATCACAAGTAATAGTAGTGCAACTGATATATCATGGAATAAATTTTTACAATCATTTGGTAGTTTATCAAATTGTGAATTATCTTATTATAGGTTTACATATTTATCAGTAAAAACAAATAATTTACAAGATTTATATCTTGCTATATTAAATGACTTGAAATTAGTTTGTAATATAAATAAAGCAAATAGAGATAAAACAATAACAAGTCCAAATAACAACACAAACAACGCTTCTACTTCTTCTACTACAACAACAACGGCAACAGTTACACCAACAACACCACCAACAACACCATTAAAAAGTTCATCATCATTTACAACATTTTCATCACTACTTAAATCATCACCTGTATCATCACAAACATTACAACAAAAAACAATTCAACCATTAACACAACAACAAATTGATGATCAAAATTCAGAAAATTCATTCTTTTTAACATTGGCTCAACAAACTTGTGTTATACTTCAAGTTAGAATCGATATGATTGGTGTATATTCAGCATTAATTCAACAATTACAATATCATGATATTGATATTGAAAACATTGAAAGTTCATTAGAATCAATACCAACAATATATAAAGATAAAATAACTCATCCTCTATTAATTCAAATTAAAACTAATATGAAGTAAGTATTATTTTAATTAGTAATATAAATATATGCCATATTACTAACTTAATATAATGTTTTACAGTTATGAAATATCAATTTTAAGAAATTTATTAAAAGTTCAAATATTAGTATCAAAACATATTTTTAAAGATTCAATTCTATTATTATTTAAAGCAAAGATTGAATTAGATTTATGGAGAGAAACTGAAAATGGATATACACATACTCATAAATCGTTAACATCAACATCTTCATCCTCTTCATTATCATCATCAGCATCTTCAACTTCATCATCAAACGATAGATGGAATTCAAATAATATTCATCAATGGTTATCAATGTTTCATAATTCAATATTATCAAAAGCAACTCTATATTTTCATTTCCCTTTACTAAATGTTGAAGAAGAAATAGGTGGTACAACAACTTCATTTAAAGAAATATTCTCTAGAAATACACCAGACTATATATCAATGTACGTATAAAAAGATTCATTAAAATGTGTATGTGTATTTGTAAATTATATTATACATATTAATAGTTTTTTGTTGTGCAGAATTGATAATTTTTGTAATAAAAATAATGTATTATTTTTTTCATTAATATTTGAAGCTAAAGGTACATCATATAATAAAATTGGATATAGTTTTATAGAACAAGAAGCAGTTGGTGGTATAGGATCATATCCACCATTATTTTATTATCCATTGGATAAATCCCCAATGCAACATTTACCAAATATAATTGGATTAATAATGCAAAATTATCAATTATTAGAGAAACCAAATGATATATTATACTATTTAGATTCAAGAAAAGTTAAAGATCCACAACGTTCAAATTCATATGATGATTATATAACATACTTTATATCAAGAGTTGAAACTGGTGTCTTTGTTTCAATTACATTTAAAGATATTAGAAAACAAAAAGATCAAAACATTAATGAATTCCTTAAACTTTTAATCAACTCGTTAATAATGAATGATATATTATCAATATTAAAACAAAAAGAATCAAAATAAACGTTTATGTTTTTTTTTTTAATGTTATATTTTTTTATTATAATTACACAATGAATAACAATAAATACTATTGTTATTATTGTTATGTGGTGATATATTATTATATTGTTATATTGTAAGATGATATTATTTGTTATTGTTATTTGTTATTAATTACGAATATTTAAATTCATATTATTCTTTTTATGTTCAATTGCCATTTCAATTGCAGATCTTAATTGTTCAAGTTGGAATGGTTTTGAAATGAAATGATTCATACCATGATCGAAACATCTTTTCTTATCTGTAGACATTGTATTTGCAGTTAGACCACAAATGAAAATGGAAGGATTCTTTCTATTCCATTTATCATTTTGTTCGTATTCTCTAATTGTTTTTGAACAACGTAATCCATCTAATATTGGCATTTGGAAATCCATAAATATTAAATCGTAATGTTTTTGTTCTAGTATTTCCAATACTTCATTGCCATTACCAGCAACATCTGCTTTAATACCAATTTTCTCTAAAAATTTAACAGCAACTCTTTGATTGATAATGTTATCTTCAGCAATGAGTACTTTAACACAATCTTGTGGGAATGCTTTATGACGTGCATTATTTGTCATTTGTTGCATTGATTGATCTGTACCTTCTTCCAATGGTAGGATGAACCAAAATGTTGATCCATCACAATCTGGATTATTGTAAACACCAATTTCACCTTTCATCAATCTAACCAATTTAGCACACAAGTATAACCCAAGACCACTACCACCATATTTTCTACTATCAGATGGATCAGCTTGAACAAATGCTTCAAATATCTTTTGATGACTTTCAATTGGTACACCAATACCTGTATCTTTAACACGAAATGATATATTGTATTCACCCTTTTTCATTGATACCAATTCAGATTCCTCTTCAATGAGATCAATTATAATTTTAACGTAACCACTTTGAGTGAATTTCAATGCATTTCCAGTTAAATTCATTAGGATTTGTAATATTCTACCACTATCTCCAACGAGTATCGATGGAATTTTATCAGATACTTCACATGCTAATTTAATGTTTTTTTCAGCTGCTTGACCAGAAAGGACATGACAAATTTGTTGAGTTAGCTCTCTCATTCTAAAAGGTATATGCTCTAGACCCATTTGATTTGCTTCCAATTTTGATAAATCTAAAATATCATTAACCAATCTTAATAGAATATCACCACATGATTTAACTGCTTTTGCCATTGTTTTCTCTTCTGGTGGTAAATTATGTGAATCGCGTAACAGTGTTGCCATACCAATTAATCCATTTAATGGTGTTCTAATTTCATGTGACATTGTTGCTAAAAATTCTTGTCTTGCTTGGTATGCTTCGATGGCAGCATCTTTTGCAATTGTTAATTGTGCATTCTTTAACTTTGTTTCTCTGTGAGCTTCATCAATAAAATATTGATAACACAATGTGAATATCAATGTCATAATAATGATTGTAACATCGATAATGAAATTCATATGACTTCTAATTATAATTGATGGTATACCTTGAACGTATTCATGACCATATAAATTTGCAACGAAAAACAATAAATAAATTGACAATACCATCAATGACCATTGAATTGATGCTTTTCTACCTAATACCAATGCACTTATAATTGGTACAGTTGACATTAACAATCTAATTGTACTTTGATGACCACCTGTATAATATGAATTTATAGTCAATGCAAAACACAATGTAAAACATAATATATGACATGGATAATGAATTGATCCAGTACGTTTCAATATAACCAATGATGAAATTGACATTGGTATTGCTACAATTGCCATTACCGCTGGTTTATTAATACCTGATAACCAAAAGAATATTATCCAAGATGGAATAAAACTAAGAATTGTAAAACAAAACCCAATAATTAATTTTGCTTTGTATTTTTCTGTTGATTTAATATTTGATCCATCCAATACAATTGAACAAATGAAATTAAATGAATTGAATATAATATTATGTTCATGAAATGATGGTGTTCTTTTCTCTTCAATTAGTTGTTGTTCTTGTTCTTTTTGTGCATCCAATTCAAATTTATTAATTAAATCATCAACATTACTAAAACTATTGGTTGTACTTTGTTGTGATGATTGTGGTTGTTGCATTTGTTGTACTTGTTGTGATGTTTTCTCTTGTTGTAATTGTTGTACTTTTTGAATATGTAATTGTTGTTGTGTTAGTGATGGTTGTACTTGTTGTTGAATTGGTGAATGTTGTGCTTGCACTTGTGGTTGATTATGTAATTGTTGTTGTTGCTGTATTGGTGATGAATGTTGTTGAATTGGTGATTGATGTGCAAGTGGTAAATTACTACTATCATGTAATGGTTGCGGTATATTACTACTATCTAATTCATGTTGTTGAGTATGATCGTTACTAGTGGTATTATTTATATCTATATCATTTGGATGTGCACTTTTCCATTGATCTAAATTATCATTATTATATACAATTAATGACTTTTTATTACTATTTTCCAATGATATATGATCGAAAAGTTGGTCATTATTAGATGCTGAATTTCTAAAACATGGTGATGGTATTAATGCTGGTTTCTTACGAAATGATACTAATGGATGATATTGATTATTATTATTATTTTGTTGTTGGTGATGATTACCATTAGGTATTGTTGCACCATCTTTTTTATTTTTATTATTATTATGGTTGTTATGATTATTATTATTGTTACCATTACCATTACCATTATTATTATTATTATTATTATTATTATTATTATTATTATTATTATTATTATTATTATTATTATTATTGTTACCATTGTTATTATTATTATTATTACCGCTACCGCT
>JABXES010005854.1:0-31091 GCA_013375695.1 Dictyostelium brefeldianum
AATTTTTTGGTTTAAATAAAACCATACTAGCCAATAAATAAACAATTTTAATTAAATATGCTAATATAATATTTTTTAATAATATAATTTTTTTTTTTAAAAATTAATCAATAAAAAAAAAAAAAAAAAAACGAATTCAAATTCATTGTACCAATAAAAAAAAGAATGTATTTGATGATCAAATTCTCTATACTTTTTTTGTACAAGATAGAAATAGTAATTTGATTCTAACATTCTCTTTTATTACTTAAATTCTAAAATTAATATTCTTTATACCCAAAATAACAAATACAAAGAAATATTAATTTAGGATAAACCCATAAAAAAAAAAAGATATTTAAATTCTCGCAAAAATTCAAACATATCACATTTTAATAGCTACTCGAATTTTAAAAAAAAAAAATGGAAAAAACTTTTTTGATCAATTTTATTTTCTTTTTTTTTTTTTGACATAAGAAAAAATCAAAAAATCAAAACATACAAATAAATAAATAAATTAAATTATTTATATTTATTATTAAAAAATGAAATTTCAAATTTTATCAATATTATTTATAATTGCAACAATTTTAATTAATTTTAAATTTGTTGAATCACAATATTCATCAACTACATATTATTATGTTCAAAATAGTGGTATTGATGGAACTGGATGTGGTTATTCAAATAATCCATGTTACTCAGTTTTTGGAGCATTATCTGCATATTATAAAGTATCAAATGGTAATTATTATCAAATGAGTCCATTAGTAATTTACATGGGACCATCAACAACAATTTCAATGCAATATGGAGCTCAACCATTTACATTAAATGGATTTAATGTAACTATAATTGGGTCACCAGATGGTAGTACATATATGTCTAGTAGCAATGGATACGCATCAATGTTTAATACAACATATGGTTACTATCAAAGTTCAGTATCAATTACATTTACAAATATAACATACGGTAGTTCAACAGGTTATTGTAGTTCCAATGGATATAGTACCAATTCACCAGCTTCATTATTCACAATTGCACCAACAGCAAATTTAAATTCAATCGTTGTAAACTTTAATAATTTCACATACAATTGTGTTACAAGTTATTTTAATTTAATTCAAGTTACAGCAGGTAGTAGTTATAATTACATGAATGATGCATCAGCTGATTGGAATGGCATTTATTTTTCAGCTCCAGCAGGATCACTTTCACCAAATGTAATAATAAATTTAAATAATTTCACTGTGCCATCAACTCATTTTGTAGTTGAACTTTTCAATTCATCCTATAATCCAATTGTAATGAACATTGCAAATTCACAATTTGGTAACTCAAATCAAACTGGTATTTCCATGGACTCTTCAATATTTTTAGTTGGTCGTGGTTTTATAAATGTTAAATCAAGCACTTTCAATGTTACCTATTCCCATTTAGAATATTCAACAGCTTCCTATGTATTTGATATTGAAAATGTAGAATTCAACAATAAAGATACAAATGTAACTATCATTAGTGGATCCAATCAATATTTAACATGTAGTGGTTGTTTTTATACTGGTTACAATGTAAATATATCAACTGTTCAATCTGCAAGTGCTACTTTGGTAATTTCCAATGGTGCTGCTTCATTTTACAATTCCTATTTATACAGTCAAGGTTCAACGAGTGAACTAATTTCAGCATCAAGCTCACAATTATCAATTAGAACAAGTATTCTTGTATCAACCACTCATACTGCTATTGAAATGGATGGTGTAGATTTATCAATGTTTTACAATCAATATAGTGGTTACAATGGTTATACATTTATGTATAATTATCAAACTTCAAAATACCCAGTTATTCATTGTTCATCTTCTTCACTTTCTTCAGTTTTAATGAATGAAGGTGATAAAGGTTATGGTTTTGATTGTGATCAATATCAATCAAATCAAAAAGTAAAATGGGCTTTTGTTTATATGGCTGTCGGTATTGGTGGTGTCATCTCAATGTTTGTTTTCCTCTTTGTTAGTATTGCAATTATTAAACGTTGTGGTGGTGAATAAAAACAACTTTTATAACCTAATTCCCCTTTGATATATATATATTGTTCTTTGTAAAAATAATAACAATTAAAATTACTTTTTTGTATATTCTTTTAAAAAAAATAAAAATAAAATTTAAAAAGTTTAAATTATTAAAAATCTCATATCTAATACATTGTTTTTTTTATTAAACAATATAGGTTTACCAATTACATTAAATTATTTTTTATGTTTTTTATATTTATCAATATCTTTTAGAGCCAAATTAAAGAGTTTTTTTTTTTTTTTTCACAACAATTTATTTATACTTTAAAATATGTAAAGTTTGTTAATTTATTACTTGGACTCATTTTTATTTAATGGTTTATCAAAAAACAATTCAATTCATACATTGGAATTTGTGAAAGATTTGGTATAAAGGAATATCATTTAAATTATCATCAAGTAAATTTAGTAGTGGATTTTATTTCATTTGTTTGTTATCAAGTTTGGATAATAATTTATTGATTGAAATAGCTCTATTAAAGGATCTTAATTTATATATATATTAAATGATTTGAATACAATATAAATTGTTAAATTAACTAGTTTCAAAAATCAAATTTATAGTTTATTATTGTACCAATGAGAATACCATTTACTATTGACCCTATTACTATTAACTCTTATAATGAACTACAAATATTTAAAAATAATTTAAAATCAATACTTTTTTTGTATATTTGTGTTTTTATTTTTATTTATTATGTATATATTATTTATTTATTTATTAAATTTATTTTGTTTGTTTGTTTTTTAATGGAAACCAAAACCTTCAGAATTTTCACTTATTGATAATTTTATTAATTTTTTCAATTGATCAGCAGATTCATATTCAGGAATATCTAATTGATTGAAACAAGTATGAGCAGTTGGTAAACGATGGGCATTACCTCTAATTCTATGTATTTGGAATTTTTGAAGACCACCCATACCACCTAAAGCTTTGAAACCTTCGAGTGGAACTTTAGATGTACCAGTAACAAATTGTAAGAGTGAGGCTTTTTCTTCATTTGAGAAACCAGAAACAGCATTCCAGAACCAAATAATTTGTTGAGAATCTGATGAGTAACCAGAATATTCAGTGTTTGCTCTAAGATCATCAATGTCAATTTCAGGAAGACCACTAATTAACAATTCCAATTCCATTTCATTGAAAATACCAATCAATGATTTTGGAATCAATTCATGGAAACCTTCGAGGAAACTATTGATTTGATCTTTAATTGAATTGGTCATTCTAACAGATGCAACTAAACGAACGTACTCTAATTTATTATCTTCTGTAACTGGAATATTTGCACCATTTGGTTTCAATTCAATTACTTTCATTGAATCGAAAATGTCAATTTCAGTTGAGAATGTTAATTCCATTACGTTTGTAATATCATTATCCAATATCCAAAGTAAATTCTTGTGATAAGTTGGATCAATTGCTTCCATATCACTAACGTTAATTGTAAGACCAAGCATGTGTTTATAGAAACTTCTTGTAAAGAAAGCATCCAACATCAATCCATCATACAATGCTTTACCAATTATTCTACCAATGAATTTAAAGTATGATAAATGATCTGGATTAATGTATGATTCTGGATTTGGTTGGAAAGTAACATTATCAGAAGCAGATGTTTTAAAGAGTGCATAACCAGGATTAAACATTTCTCTTGATAACACCAAATACCATTCACGAAGTAAACCACCAGCATCTAAACCTTCTTCACCAGAGAATTGAATATTCAATTTACCTTTCAATTCATCAGCTGGACGCATTCTAAGTTGATTGTAAGAATCTTCAAAAATGTGATTTCTACGTACTTTAAGACGAATTGTACTGGTTCTTTCTTTTTTAGATTGGAAATAGTTTCTAAAGTAGGTTCTCTTATTATCGAAATCCAAGAATCTTGGTAACTTTATGAGTACTGCCAATGATTCTGAAAGTAATGAACCATCTTGTCTAATTAAATCATTTACCAAATTTTTGTTTTGTTCAACAAATTCAAAGAATCTACTGGTATTATAATCCATTATTGGTGGTGGAGTTGAACCAGATGCAATAGCAGATAAATTACCATTACTCATACTTGCTGAAAGGTTACCAATGGTTGATGACGATAATTTCAATCCTGCTAAACTTGGTGATGATGGTACATTGGTTGATGATAACATTTCTGTGGTTGGTGAATTTACAAGGAAAAATATTTCAACCAATGGTAAAAGTAATGAATTGATTGGCATTGATCCTGTGGATTTCTTTTTACTTGTTAATTTTAATTTAATTGATGTTTGTTGTTCTTTGGTATTGGATTCATCACCAGTTGATTTTGATGAATCATCAATTAAACTAAATATTGAAAGGAATGATTTAATTGAATTCCAAAGTTGATCTAATTCATGATTATTTGAAAAGTATTCTCCCAATGTTATTGTAGTTGGTTCATTTGATTTCTTTGATGTATTTGTAGTTATAATTGTTGGTATTGAAGAATCTGTTGATGTGGTTGTTGTAGTGGTAGTTGATGGTATAGTTGTTGATGTAGTTGATTCAACTGGTACTGTAGTTGTTGTAGTAGTTGGAGTTGTATTATTATCAACGACTGCAGGTGATGAAGGAGCAACTGGAGCAACAACTGGTGGTACAACAACAGCAGGTGTACTACTTTCAGATTTCTTTGGATTACAAATTAATTGAATTGTTTGAAGAATTCTAAGGAAATTATTTTCTTTTGTTGAAGTTGGAAGATAATGTTGTGGCGAAACATCAGAATTTGAAGCAAACAATTTCTTTAATGATTCTAAATTACAAATTACTTCTTTGGTTAAACGTTTTGCATTTGAATTTAATATATCCAATATGATTTGTTTGTTTTCTTCACTACTTTGAGCCAATGTAACCAATAAATTACAAACACGTACTTGATTACCACTCAACATTGCATTTACAAGTGATTCAATATGTTCTTGTGGTGCAACTGGAATCTTTGGTGGTTTAGCATTTGCACTGGTTGTACCTTCATTACCTGTTATAATTGAAGTGGCAGCACTAATACTATTTTCACTAACGATGAGAAGTAAAATTGAAATCAATTTTTCAAGATGAGATGATTTTGAAAATATTTGTTTGTCTTTTAATGCACCACAAAGTTTCCAAAGCGGTATGGTTAATTGTGGAGTGATTGGACCATCATCTTTTTCTTTACCATGTAATGAACTTTGAACGATTGGAGTGATTGGTTGTGGTTCTAACATCCAATTGATTGTCAATAAATTACCATAGGTTAAACTATGGAGCACATCAAGTAAACGTTTAACAACGAGTAATGGTGGATGATTTGTAACTTCAAACGATCTAAACGATTTGTATTTCATTAATGGATGACATGGATCTACAATTGGTGAGAATTTTTCAGATTCAGCATCTTTTCTTCTTGTTTGTTTTTGTTGTAATTGTTGATCAATAGTTTGATAACTAGTGAGAATTTGAAGAATATAACAAAGTAATTCATTTCTGTTATCGGAAAATGTACAAATTTGAACTAGAATTGAATTTAGCTGTTGTCTGTTTATAGATTGATCAAAATACAATATTTTAATCAATGCAAGTAAATTTTCTTTTTTAACGAGGCTACCATCTTGATTGATTTTCTTTGGTTTAGCAACTTCTTTCAATATTCTTCGTGGTGATGGAATTCTATTGGCATGATGAGAAAGTCCATGATGATCTTGAAGATTAGATCTAAATTCAAATCTAGTTGGATGTGATTCACGTAATCTAATTGCTTCTGCATGTAATTCTGGTGGTAATGTTGCAAGGAATGCTTCTGGTTGACTCATTAATACTTCTTCACGAAGATCTGGTGGTAATGTTGCAAGAAAAGATGCATTATCCATTTCTTGAACTAAATCATCATTGAGATTATTATTGTTGTTGTTATTTACAGTTCTTAATGGTGATGAAGTTGATGCAGATGATGAAGTTGCTGCTGCGTTTCTTGCAGCAGCTGCTGCACGACGTTCTGAAATTACTCTTTGTTGTTCCAATACTTCATTTTGAATTTCCAATGGTAATGCACTTAAAAATTCTGGATTAATTGCAATTGGTCCAGCACCTGTATTTGCTTGATTAATCGATGAAAATTGAGTTGATAATACTTCTGCTCTCAATTCTGCTGGTAACGCTGCTAAAAATGTTGGATCAATTCCTAAATCAACATTAATTGGTTGATTTGATGGTGGTACTGGTGTTGTTGTAGTTGCTGTGGTGGTAGTTGGTGTTGTAGTTGTTGGATTTGATGAAGATGAAGATTGTTCTGAGTTACTATCATTATTAACTGTAGTTGTAGTTGTTGTAGTAGTTGATGGTTCAGTTGTTGATTCAATAGTAGTTGATTCAGTTGGTTGTTCACTAATAACTGTATCAGTTATTAAATTATCTAAAATTTGTTCAACAACAGCTGCAGTAGTGGTTGTAGTTGGTTCAACATTATCAGTGGTGTTTGCTGTAGTTGTTGTAGTAGTTTCAACTGGAATTGAATCAGTAAATTCAGAATCTTGTAATGGAGTTGGATTTGGAATTAAACTATCAGATTGTTCAACAATTGGTTCACTTTCATATACTTCAGTAGTTGTTGGAGTTGTTGTTGGTGGAGTAGTTGTTGAAGCAGTAGCAGCAGCTTCAGTAGCTTCAGTTGTTGTTGTACTAGTTGTTTGATCAGTTGCTGTAGTTGTTGGATTAATTAAAGCTTCAGCTTCTTTCATTAATTTATCTTTTTCTTCTTGTAACGATTTTTGAATTTCTTTTAATTTTTCTTTTTCCAATTTATCTTTTTGTTTTTGAATTGCATCTTCTTCTTTTGTAATTTTAGAAAGTATTTTAATGAGTATCAATTCAAATGCTTGAGCGTATGCAATTGATTCATCAGTGTCACTCTTTAATCTATTGAAATCCAATGGATACAAATTACCATCACGACCCATTCTTAAACGAGAATTTGAACGAAGATCAAAATTCATAATCATATTTTCAAATCTTTCGAGATTTCTATTCAATTGAGCTGGATCACCTCTAAGTAATTCTTGAAGATGATGATCATTTTGACCACCTCCACCCAATGCCATAAGAATATTTGAAAGATTTCTTTCAACATTTTCAACGTTTTCACCAATCCAATTTCTAAGATGAGCTTCAGATTGAGGAGCTGGCATACCATGATGTGGCATCATGAAACGACGTGGTTGACCATTTGCTAAATGATGATGTTGTTGTTCTTGTTCCATAATATGTTGATGTAATCTTGGTTCCATTGTTTGCATTTGATGATAACTTTGGAGCATACTTTGGAAACTATGATCACCTGGTGGTGGAATAAATTGTTGGTCATCGTCAAGATCTTGATCTTCAATAACAGATGATGAACTTGATGATGATGAACTATCACTATCACTATCACTTTGATCTTCATTTTGTTCATCTTGATCTTGTTCTTCATCTGATGAATCATCTTGACCTTCACCGTTATTATCATCAGTCATTTCCATCATTACATCTTCGATACCTTGTTCTACCATTTCTTCATCTTCTGATACTTCATCATCATCTTCTTCGTTACCTGTAACTTGTTCAATAATGATTTCATCGTCATCGTCATCTTCTTCTTCTTCTTCTTCTTCTTCATCATCATCTTCATCTTCATCGTCATCTTCATCTTCATTATTTGAATCATAATGGAATACACCATGTGGTATCATACCTTCATCCATTATATCGTATGGACTAAGACCACCATGGAATGCATTACTTGATTGAAGATCTCTAGTCGCTCTAAAGAAACCATCATACGCTGCGTATGGAAGATTATAAATATTTGGTTTCAATGCATCTTCCTCAGCAGATGGTTTAGTTAACGATGAGTACTTTGTAAGATGACCAATGGATGAGAGTAATGAATTTATCATTTGAGAAGCACGTGCACTACCCATATCAACAATGTTTAACACTTGAAGTAAAATATTAATCATATCATGATTAACCATTAACTGATTGAATTCCGAAGACAATGAATGTGATGGGAAATTCAATATCAATGATACCAAATTACAAATTGATACAATTCTATTGTATGGAATCTTTTTACTTGTAACACCCAATGAAGAATATTCAGCAATAGATGATTTCAAATGTTCAGAAATTGCAGTGAAAACACGTTGACGACCAATCTCTGTTGAACAAACACCAATTAAAAATCTAGATACATTATGATGAGCTAAATTAGATTCAGTGGCTCCACCAGCGGCAGCAGATGATTTTGATTTCTCTTCAACCATTGGTAAAAATTGGTCAAAAACATATTGAACAAGATCTTCATTTGGATAATTTAAAATTGTATTTGCAATTAATGGATATTGAATTAACAATTCTTCCAATAATTTCAATATATTTGATTTTGCAAAAATAATTGAAGATTTTTCTTCAACCATTGTTGGTAATGATGAAGTTGCAGATGAAGGTGTTGTTGGTGGTGAAGTAATTGAAACATTTTTTGAAGAAGATGAAGATTGTAATTTCTTTGGAGTTGATGAAGATTTTTCACTTGCGCTACTACCACTAGCAGTTGGTGGTGGTAACATTTCTTCTTTTAATAATGATTTAATTAAAATATGAGCAACTTGTTCAAAATGTGGAAAATCTTTAATATTATTACAAGTAGCTAAATTCTTTTCAATGATTTCATTTGCAGTTGCGGAAAGATAAACTGAATTTGCACTTGTATGAATGCGACAAATTTCAGAACAAGCTCTAAGAAACATTGTTGAATTACGAGCAACATCTTTTGACAATGTGGATAACAATGTTTTTGTTGGAATACCAATTTTAGTAACACCTTTGTTTGTAATTGCATGTTTGATATTTGATTGCATTAAATTGTAAACTGTTTTATTATCTTCCAACAATTGTTTGAAAATGGTTGAAATCAATGAAACACATTCTTTTGAACAAGAATCTTTACAATGTTTTGATAATAACAATTGAATACCATGACATTTCATAAAGTAACTTGCGATTCTCCAATTCTTTGTTTGTTCAACTATTAACTTTAACAATGATACATCTATAATTGAAGATGTTGGTTTCAACAATGATAAACAAATATCAATCAATGTTGTATCTAATGGTGGAGTTGAACTTTGTTCCAATTCTTCTTGTTCTTTCAGTTTTTTATCTTCCAATTCAAAATCAAATGAAGATGTTGGTTTAACCAATGATCTTTTTGAAAGATCAAGCGAAATTGATAATAATCCATTTAAGTAAATTAAAATTGAATCAATTGTTAATGGTGGTGGTGGTAAACTTGTAGTTGAAGTGGTGGTAGTTGTTGTTGTGTTATTTAATGAAACTAAACTAATTTGAATTTGATCATCATTTTTAATTAAATGATCTTTTAACAAGTTTGATAAAACTGAAACTACCATTGATAATAAACCTTTTTCAATGAATAATCCATTCAATTCTGGTGATTCATTCAACTTTTGAATTATAAAGAATAAACTCTTGGTTTTTAATGAAAAGTAACCAATATTCTCTACCAATAAATGATCTTTAACCTCTTTGATGAGGCGATTTGCAATTAATTCTTTGTTTTCACTGATTTTGGTATCTTTTGAAACTAAATGAATCAATTTGAAAATGGATTCCAATTCACCAGATGAATGACCACGTTTATTTAACAATATGGAAAGTGCATTATCAAATAGTGTTGGACGAATTGCATTTAACAATGATTCCAATGACTTTTGTTTTTCTTTTTCCAAACGTTCTTTTTCAAGTTTTTCCTTTTCAACACGTTCTTTTTCCAAACGTTCCTTTTCCAAACGTTCTTTTTCAAGTTTTTCATCATCAACTGGTTCATATGGATGACTTAACATCCAATCTGTTAAGTTATCAACGTTGTTTGATTGAATTGATTGCATTGCTTTTTCAATGTGCTCCCTAATGAAACCCATATCACCTAATGTATTTATTGAATTTTCATTTGGAGTGAATGCAGTTGGAATTCTTGGTGATTGAAATCCTGGAATAGTTGGTCTAATTTTAAGATCACGAGCAACATCGTTACCTCCTGTAACTCCATCATACTTGAGGAATATATCGTAAATTGAATCCAATAAACTTTTTGCAATTGGTAAATCTGCCAATTGTGGGTGATTCCAAAACTTTTGTAAATTTGAAACAAAGTATGGAATTATCTTTTCTGAAACTAATTTAACAGATGGTAGTTGTGGTATTGCTTTCAATGATGCTAGTTGTAAAATTGATTGACGTAACATTGCACCACATTGAACTAATGGTTGTGAATAAAATAATGCTTCAATACTTGATGATACTGGTGTTGCAGTAGTTGCAGTAGTTGAAGTTGTGCTTGTTGTGGTACCACTATTATTTAAACATTCAATATAACGATCAGTTAAATCAGACATAACTTTAAACAATGTATCATAATAACCAGCTTCATATAAACCATTTACCAATTGTGGAAATAACAATGTTGTTGTATTTGTAATTACTTTGGTTACATATGGATAATATTGAGCTTTTGATGGATCAGATTCTTCAGGTTTCCATTGAATCCATTCAACAAGACTCTTTGATATATTTTTAATGATTGATTCAGTTTTATTTTCATAGTTTACTGCATCCCTTTTGTTTTGTGGATTAAGTGTTTCTAAAAAGTATCTTGATAATTCTTCCAAGTACCCAACTAATGGTGCATTAATGAATGAAGCTAAACCATTACCATTATTACTTCCACTGATATCAGAAGTGGTGGTTGTAGTTGTAGTAGTTGTTGCTGGTGAAGATGCGCTATGATGACTATGACTACTATGATGATGATGGTGATGATAATGTTTACTTGTAGTTAAGGGTGATTCAATTGGTTTATTAATTGGATTATTTAAACTAAATACTGAATTATCTAAACAGGAAAATTCCCAATACAATGATTTTTGAAGTGAACAAAGTGAAGTGAACACAGAGATACCATTATCTTTTGACCATTCTTCTAAAACTGGTAATGAAATATCTGGTGGATTTTCTTTAACCAATGAAGTTAAAATCAAAATCAACGACTTGATAACTTCAATGGTTTGTTGAATATCAACACGATATTGAATTTCTTCGGGTACCCAATCTCTACAAATTCTAGTGTTTCTCCAATCACAAAGTGCATCCAATGTTGTGAAATGAATATCCAATATTTTAATGATTGAACGAAGTACAACTGGTGTATTATCTATGGAAAGTGATTTGAAAATCATTAAATCCTTTGAAACAAATTGATGAGATGTATAAATTTCCAATAACTTTTCCAAACCACCTTCTTGAATGAATATCTTATCATGCTCACCATTTGAAAAGAATAAAGTGATAAACTTGTTTGCCAAAAAGAACAATTGATTGTGAACAGATTTTTCAATTATCGCCAAATTTGCTGGAGTAATTGGTAATGCAGTTGGTTGAGGTAATGTTGTTGAAGCAGTTGCAGCCATTGCCAATACATCATCAAGTAATCCAACAATTTCTTTGATAGTTGATGTTTTCAATTCAGGTTGATGTCTAATCAATTCATCTAATCCACTTGCAATTGTATTTAGTGTACGCATGTTCAAAGTGTTGATATTCTTTGGATTAACAATACATTTTACAAACTTTTTAATGGTATCACTTGCAATCAATTTTGCTTTGAATGTTGAATTCAAACTAAATGCATTGAGTGCTTCGGAAATTGTAAACAATATTTCTGGTGAAAATTCTTTGGAATTGATATGATCAAAAATAACTTGTACCAAACCACTTTCATTGATAGTTGTAAAGCAAGTTGGTTCATTTTGAATTAAATCTGTTGGAATAATGATACAATTTGAAATGACAGTTGGTGAAAACAATTGGTAATTCTCTAGTATTGATTTTAATACCTTGTGAATTTCACTATCAACAATTTGATTTAAAACTGCTCTTGGTAATCCATTTGATCCTGCAATTGGAATTAAACAATTCATTAATCCAATTAACAATGTTGATTTATGATATAATATTTTTAAATAGAAATCATCTGATAAAATTGATTCATCAAATTTATATTCAACACTTGTTGTTGTGGTTGTAGTGGTTGTTGTATCCATTGGTTGAATTGATTCTTTATCTGATGATGATGATTGTTCTTTGTTTTTATTACTACTATTACTGCTATTACTTGTTATACTACTATTACTACTACTATGTGATAATGATTTCTTTTTCTTTTGTTGTTGTTCATCCAATGATGGTGAAGTTGCAGCAGTTGATAAAGGTGTGGCAAAAGCAGATTTCTTTGAATAATAACAAGAATTTTCAACGGTGAGATCAGATTTTTGATCATCAACTTTTGGATGAGCAATGATAAATTCAGCTTCTTGAGCAATTGAATGAATTAAATCCAAGAGGTAACCTTGTTCATTAAACAATTCAATGTTATTTGGTTTAATGAGGAATAACGATTGAATGATTTGAAGTGCATTTATTTGAAATCTTAAATGGTGAATGTAACGTGTATGATTTTTAATCAATGGAAGCAACGCTTGAAATACACCAGTTTCATGTAACAATGATTTATTTGAAAGTTTAAACACAAAGTAAAATATAGCGTTTATAAATGGTTCGGTAATCAATGGATCAACAACACCACCACTGATAACTGAAACACATTTTCTAATTAAACTTGTAAAGAATCCAGTTGGAAATGCTTTTTGAATCATCAATGAAACGTTGGATGTTTGAAAAATCGATGCCAATGCTGCCATTGCATAAATTGAAGCAACCAATATATTCTCTGGTATCTCTGTATAATTTTTCAACATTTCCATCAATTCAATGAGGAAATCTGGTTCTTGTAAAATTATGTTTGGTGATACTGCACTGTTTGTTGCATTTACAAATGGTAACAATGATTGATGAAACATTGTATTGGTTGCTACCAATTTCAATTGTATATATTTCTTTCTATATTCAAAATCACGAATATTCTTTAATACTCCAACTCTAAAATGAATAAAGTATTGATCTTCCTCTGGTATACCATAATCTTGAATTAATTTACTTGATATTTCATATGCACTTGCATTAATCTTGTCAATATCAAATAATCTAATTATAACTTTACCACTTTCTTCAATTGTTGATACTGAAATATTTGAAAATAATGTTGATGTTGTTGCAGCGGTGGTTGTGGTGGTTGTGGTTTGTGATGGTGATGGTGATGGTGGCGTTGTATTATTAGTGGTGGCGTTGGTTGACGATGATGATTTACTATGTACAGTGGTTGTTGGTTTTGGTTTTGTTTTATAAAATTCAAAATTAAATGAATTTAATGATTCTGGAATCTGTAAAACTCTTATATTAATATATAACTAATAGTAACTAGTAATAATAATAATAATAATCATCGAGAATATAACTTACAATTACATCTTCTTTACATAATGAAACTAAATCAACATGATCTTCGCTATGTCCAAATGAAATTACACAGAGTTTTGGAAATATTTTCTTTATCAATAAATAATTATCTTTAACAAATTTCTTTTTACTAAATAAAACATTGAATAATTTAAATAATTCAATTAGGATATCAAAATCTGGAAATAAAAATAATTGAGTTAATTCCTAAAAAGTAGTGATAGAGATATATGAATGTTAATATGTAATTCTTGTAATGTAAAAAGTAATATATAAACTACAAATGTGTAATACTAACCTCTGATGAATTATAAAGATTACTATTTATACAATTTCTTAAAAGTGATCTTGTAAATCTAATAATTGATATAATAAATTCTTTATCTTGTGGGAAATCAATATGATCATCAACTATTAATGTACTTGGTTGTTGTTGTGTTGCTGTTGCTGTTGCTGTTGTTATTGCAGTTGAATTTGTTGGTGATGTTTTTGATGGTGTTGGTGGTTGTGGTGTTGTGGTTGTTGTTGGTGTTGGACTATATTTTGTAACCATCTTTATTAAAATAGAATCTAATCTTTCCAATACATCAACCCAATAATTAAAATCATCCTATATTTATCACGACAAAGTAAAAATGGGTTAATATACTATTATTGATACCAATTTACATTTTACTAATATTAATATTTACACTTTTTCCAAATGGCCATTCTTTAAATTTTAATAGTATTCCTCTTAAACTATCTTCTGAACAATACTTTAACGTATCTATAAATTCCTTTTCAACAGAGTTCTAAAGAGTAAAAAAAAATTTTAAGTTGTGTGAGTGGGTATTTTTTTTTTTTATTTTTTTTTTTGCTGAACATAAAAAATTTAATTTAGATACAAACAATTTTATAAACTTTTGCTTTCATTTTATGTTATATGTTATTACTTCTTATTCTACTATTACTTGTGTGTATGTACTTAAATTCTTGTTTTTTTTTTTTTAATATTTTTTTTTAAATTATGAATGATGTGTGAGTGTGCAAATATATAAAAAAAAACAAAGATAATACGGAATGTTTTGTTATTATTAATTGTAACTATATAGTATTATTTCAATGATTTATTGTTTGTGTGTATGTGATGTGTGTATAAAATAAAATAAAAAAAAAAAAAAAGATAAAAGAAAAAAGATAGAATTTATGTGTAACTCTTGTGAGTTTTATTATTTTAATTTAATTTAAAAAAAAAAAAATTTGAAAAAAAAAAAAAATTTTAAAAAATAAAAAAAAAAAAATAAAATAAATAAAATCATTTTTAAATTTTGACACAAGAATTTGAGAGACAATGAAATTTAAATTAATAACATTTGGTAGTATTATAGATGTGATTAATTGATTAAAATAAAACATGGGAGATTCTTCAATAAAATCACTCTCAAAATAAACAAACAACAATTATTAATTCATTTCTTATTATTTAAATAATGTGTTTTCTTTATTTATTGTTATTTTAGTCAAAATTTAATTTTTTAGGATAATTTAAAAATCTTATAACTTGACTAATATACATTTCCTTTGATTTAAATATCTTTGTTAGAAATGAACCGATTACCCAACCTCTAAATGTAGATATACCATCGTTTTTACCCAATGACAATTGAATTGATAAATAAGGAGAAGGTGTATAAATTGGCAAAGTAACTTGATCAGAATTATTATTATCAGATAATAATTGAATTGCTTTAGCAACCAAACGAGCATGATACATTGCATTAATTGCAGTTTTCAATTCAGGGAAATTTGTAATATCACCAATTGCAAATATATTTTTAAAACCTTTAATTTGACAATGTTGATTAACAATTATTAAACCACTTTCATTTATTTTATCATGAAAATGATTTTTAAATGATTCATTATTTGGTTTTGTACCAACTGTCCAAAATATTAAATCTACATCTTCAATTTCAATACCACCATTTGTAACATATTTTGATTGTGTTGCTTGAAATAATGGAGAATCTTGATTCTTTAAATTTAATTTAATTTCTTCTGGCATTGTTAATCTTTCATTAAATATAAGATTAACACCTCTACTTTTCATACCATCATTTAGTTTAGTTTGAAATGATTCTGGTAAATTCTTATGTACCAATTTTGAATGACTATGAACCATTGTTATCTTTTTAGATGTACCATACTTTTCATATATTTCACCAATAAATTCACATGCTACACTTCCACCGCCTACTATTAAACTTGTATTTTGTCATGTTAATATAAAATCTTCATTTCCAATGATATTAACATTACATACATATGTTTGGATTTAACAATTTCATTATTTAAATTTGAAAAGTATTGTTTTGAAGGTTTACCATTATTTTCAAATAAATCTAAAGGGGATCTAAATGGAGCAATTGTATTAGTTCCAGTAGCAAGAATCAAATAATCAAAAGTCAAAATGGAGTTATCTTCTAGTACTACTTGAGTTGGTGTTATTTCAACTACATTTGAGAATATAAACTTTCCATTCTTTAATACATTATCATATGGTAGGTAAACACTTTCAACCAATTCAGGTTCCAGTGGTACTCTAACTGAAGCAAGAACATTAAAAAATAATTTATTTCTTTCTATAATTGTTACTTGATATTTCTTATCCATTTGTCTGCCCAATTCAACTCCTGCAATTCCACCTCCAATTATTAAAACATTTGCTTTTTGTTTTTCCATGCTTGTATGTGTTTTTTAATTTTTAATATTAAATAATTTAATTAAAAACCACATTTTTTTCGGTATAAATACTTAAATAAAGAATGACTAATTGTGTTGTATTGTGACAGATATTTATTTAAGGTGGTGAAAAAAAAATAAGATTAGTCTGAAAATGATTAAAAAAAACAAAAATCATAATGTCGCGAATTTTGTATGTTTAGAAAAAAATATAAAAAAAAATAAATGGTGGGCAAAAAGACAAAAGAATCATTTTTATTTAATTTAGGATTATGGTTTCTGTAATTGTCGTTGAGTCTGGCATTCAATATCAATTTTGGTGAAATCCTCTTTTTCAAATAATTAAGAGTTAAATAAATTAAGAATTCATTGTTATTTATTGATTTAATTTTTGTTGAGTATAACCCCATACAACCAAAGAAGCACAAACATGAACATTTAAACTACGAGTAACACCTAGTTGAGGAACGATAACACATTTATCTAATAAATTAATATATTCAGTTGGAATACCTTCTTTTTCTTTACCCAATAATAATACTGATTTCTCTGGGAATTTAAATGTATTTAATTCAACACTTGATGAAGTTTGTTCAACACCTAATAATGAATAACCTTGAGATTTCTTTTCCAACAAGTATTGTTTTAATGAATCTTCGTGTACCTCTTCCATTGGTAACCATTTTTCAGCAGATACTGTAATATTTTGGAAACCAGGATCACTTGTAACTTTTAAATCTGCAACAACTAAACATTCAACATTGAAAATTTCACATGTTCTTGCTAAACCAGCTAAATTTGGAATTTTATCAACAAAACTTGCAACCACTATTAAACTTTGTCTTGATTTTGAAATTAAATGATCACGTGATTCTAAATCTAAATCATTTGACCATGGTAATATTTTCTTTTGATAACTAGTTGGATTATTTTCAATATATTCATCAATATCACCATCATTAATATGATTTGTTGAACTAACAATACTAGCAGTAGTAACTACTTCTTTTTCTTGTTTACCACTACCACCACCACTACTAACATCTGGTAAATATTTTGATTTTTCAATTAATTTATCACGAATTTCTTTTTCGATTGGTTGACCACCATCAACGTTACAACCAGCATCTAATAAAAATTCAAATATACCTGGTGAAATAATTTCACTTGTTGATAATTGTTCCATTACTGGAGTATCATAGAATAAATTTGAAAATGAAGGATTTGTAAATTGATTTTCCATTTTTAAATTCATTTGTTGTTTTTGTTTTTCCAATGAATTGAATGCTTGTTGATTAGTTTTGAAAAAGTAACATAATTGTTTTAAGTATTCCATTAAACCTGGTTCTAAACGATTGGATAACACTTGATAATCTTCTTGATACAATTGAAATATAATTGATGATGCAATTGTTTTTACAACCTGATGAGCAGATGTTGAAAGTGATAAAACTCTATTGAAAATAGATTGATATAATTTCTTATCATTATCACTGATATTTAATAAAATGTAACCAGAAGTAACTACAATTGAAGATAAAATATCACCACGTAAATTTAAATTATCCAATAAACCAATTAAATGAATTCCAATTATTTCTAAATGTTTTTTCATAAAACAAACCAAAAATATATTTACATATTTTCTAACAGATGGTAAATTAAATAAATGGAATATCTTTACCACACTTGACCCAATTTCATTTAATTGTTCATCAGATTCTGGTTGAATAAATTGTGATAAAATACAAAGACTTTGCCAAACTCTAATTTTTAATCTATGAACTGGTGTATTTAATAAATATTCCTTCTTTTTTGTAAATTCATTTGAAAAATTTGAATTTAATAATTTCATTGAAATTAAATTTATAAATTCAATTCTTGATGGTCCATGGTCATTTGTTATTGTTGATAGTTTACCCATATCATAAAGGAATACAGAACAAACAGCTCTACCATAACTATCTTTAATTGGTACACTACCAAAACCAAATGTTGATTGATCACGATCACTTTCACAAATTGAATCTTGATGAAGATTAAATACATAAGTTGGTACACCAACTAATGGATCATAAAATGATAATTCAACGGTTGCTTCAGTATCTAAATGTAATTCATTACCAGTTGATCTTGCAGGACCAAATACAAGTGATTCAAATATTTCATCAATGTATAATTTTGCAATTTCAGGATACTGTCTCCATACTGTAGTTGTATTCATTACCAATAAATTATATAAACCAACTACTAAATCTGCTTGTTTTAATATTTTATAAAAATATTCTTTCAATAAATTATGGTGATTGAATATTTCGTTACCTTCTTCTTCTGCTGCTTCTACCATTTCATCAGTTACCAATACAGATAAAATATCATGTTGATAAATTAATTGAATAAATGAACCAATAAATGTTAATGTACCACTATCAATTACTGATGTCCATGCATATGATAATACTTTTTCAAAAATATCCTGTTTGAATCCAATGATCGATTTACCATTGTCTCTATTTTTTGAACCAATTGGTAATAGTATTGTTAAACAATGAAATATTGGTTGCGAACAATAAAAATTTGAACCACTTAAATCTTCTACCAATATTTCTAAATACTTGTATGAATTTTCAATTAACAATATTGATTCTTGTGATGGTTTTAAAAATTGTTTTGTCAATACTGTTAATAAATTTCTAACCAACATCCATTTTGTTTTAATGAAATATGAATTTATATTACCCCAATATTCAAATGTTTCTTTAATTGAATAATGTGGTTGGTCTTGATTTACTACTGTCTTTGGTTTAACAATTTCAATATTAATAATGTTATTAATATACTGTTCAATTTGATCAATTGTAAATAATTTGGTTAAATTTGAACAACGTTGTTTGAAAATTCCAAAAAATCTTTGAATTTTAATTAATTTGTTAATTTCATTTGAAATATTTGATAATGTTGATGTAGGTGTAGGTGTTGGTACCACCGGAGTTGTAGTTGATAATTGGTTAATGTAATTGATTAAATTTGATTTATAACTTTCATTTACATTTATATTTTCAATTATAAATGATTGAATCAAGTATAAAGATTCTTCAATTTCTAATAATGGTATAAAATCAATTGTAAATTTACTTGTTGATAAAAATTCTAAAAATTTAATTGAAAATGATTCTGTTGATTCACTAATTTCAAACAATGGTTTTAAAATTGATATTTGACTATCCAATTCTGTTATTGATAATATTGAACCCAATAAAATTATATATTTAAAGAATGAAATTGAATTTATTCCATCACCACCATGACCAGTAATAATTGATTTAATTTCTGATAAAATTTGATTTAATATTAATTTAAATTCCGAATCATTTAAATATGATATAATTCTAGAGAATATAAATGAATCTTGTTTAAATTTAATGATTAAATCTTTATCAACCATAGAAGTTGATCCATCTTGTTGTTTATAATTATTTAAAACTAATTCAATACTTGGTATTAAAATTTGATTTATATTTGAAATACTGTAAATCCAATCATTTAAAATTGAATGATATTTTAAATTTGTATGGAAATGTAATGGAATTGAATAAATTATTTTTGAAATTGTGTCAAATCCAATTGTTGTTGTTGAACTACCATTACCATTACCACCAGTTAAATAAACCAATGATTTAATTAATGATTTATAAATTCTGTTACGGTTATTTGAATGTAATCTTTTAATTGAAACTTCAAATAATTGTGATAAAGTTGATTTATAAAATTGATCATCAATAACGGATAATTGTAACTTTTCATCATTTGTAACATTTTCAATAAACTTTAATAAATCTACAAACAATTCTCTTTGAAGATGATTATCAATTATTGATTTAAATAATAAATTGATAAAATTTGATTTCTCTCCAATGTTTGAACCCCGTGATTTATAAAAACATGTAAAAAAGTTTGAAATTGAAGTATGAATTGTAGATTCAGTTACACCTTTGAATAAAGCAGGATTTGAAATTGAATTCATTAATGAACCACAAATAAAATTTAAAGGTAACCATGGTATATACTTATTTGAATTTAATACATCAATAATAAGTACTTTTATAACAGCAGGATTCATATGATTTAATGCACGTTTAAATAATAAATCAATCCATTTAAAATTTAATGTTACCCCTCGTTCCACTCCTTCTGTTGATGATGGTACAATTAATGAATCAATTTCTTTCCAAATTGGTTGAATTAAATGAATTGTAAAATCATCTAATGATTCATAAATTAAAAAGAATGTATCCCATAACTTTTCTAATTTACCATTTGATTCTTTATTCCATTTAAAGTATTCTGTCCATTTCCAACTATCATCAATTTTATCTTGTATTTCAATTATAGTTTTAATTGATTTCTTTAATAAATAACTTGATCTTTTTCTATTTAATGGATCATTCATATCACCTAACCCATCCTGTAAGAACCATATTACAATATATTAATATCATACACAAATAATGGTATCACACATATATTATAATATTTGTTACTTACAATTATAGATTCCCAAAATATTGGATCAATTATTAATTGTTTATAAAATGTATCATTGTTGAATAAATTTGAAAGCAATTTAAAACCTTCAGATTTAATAGTTGATGCAAATAAAGATTCTGGTGGATCGCTAATCATTTTATATGCAATTTCTTTAACCAAACTGAAATAATCCATATTACTATTTATCAATGGTAATAGTAATGTTGAAATTACAGAATTTCTAATATCTTGATCTGTTGATACCTTTAATAATTCAATTGAATTTTTTATGAAAATATCTCTATGTTTATCCATTATTCCATTGGTACTACCACAATCTTTATTTACTTTTGTATAAACTTTATTTAATAATGAAAATAGAGTATTATAATTACCAATTGTAGCTTGAAGTTCATTTGAATTTTCAGAATAAATTGTTTTCATTGATTGATTTGAAATTTCTAATAAATTATTTAAAATTGATTCATTATTAACTACTATGAATATTGAATTTGTAATATTTTCAATTATTATTCCCATTATTGAGTTATCAAATTGATTTGATGATAATAATCCAAAATAAACATTGTATAAATCTGTTACTAATTTTGATGTTTGATCATTATTATTTAATTTTTGAATTATTCTTTGAATTGATATTAAAATTAATTTAATAAAGTGTTTATTATTATTATCAATGTTGTCATTATTATTACTTAATTTATTTATTAATTGTTCAAATAAAACTGTATTATTATCAGTTGATATTAAAATACAATCTAAAAATGAATTATATGTAGTTGTATAATCATTATTATTATTACTATTACTATTACTATTTAAACTTTTTGAAAAAGTTTCAATTTGTTGAATAGTATTCATTATTACTGTATTAGTTTTTAAACAAAGACGAATGAAAAAAATTTAATACAAAAAATTAAAAAAATTTAAAAAAAAACCGAAGGTACTTCTGTCACAGATTTTTATGAAAAAAAAAAGTATATGGTCGATTATGTATAATTTATTTGTGTATATGTTTGTTGTTTTAAATTGAAGATTCTACAGTTGTGCTATTATTATTTATTCTTGAACTCATTTTAAGATTGAATGCTTCTTTTCTTTCTTTTTCTTTTGTAATTAATTCAATATGTCTTTTTAAACGTTTTTCTTTAATTTCTTGATAGATTTTCTTTTCTTCTTGTTGGTTTTCTAATAATTTAGCGTGTTTACGTTGTTTATAACCAAATGGTACATCTTGGAAATTATCAGCTTCAGTACCAGTATATTGTTTAACTTGTTTGAGTTGTCTTTCTGGATCGAATTTTGGTAAATGATGAGCTGGTGCTAATCTCCAATCGGTTATACTACGTTGCGATAATTGACGTTTAACATTGATTTTAGCTTGGTGTTGTCTTTTTACTAATAATTTATGTTGTCTTGTTGGTTGATCACGATGTGCACGTCTATGTTTAATTTCAATTTCTTTTGGTATATCAACTGAATCTAATACTAATGTATATTGTCTAATTGCAATAATATTACCACTATTTATATTTGAAACTTGTAATTTTGAAAATGATTTACTTAAATTTGATATTAAACTATTCATTATTTCCTATTGTTATTACTTATTGTTATTACTATATACGCACTATATTTTCTAAAAAAGAATAAAAACGGCACTATGAAAAAAAATATGAAAATAAAAAATAAAAATAAAAAAAAAGAAAAAAAAATAATAAAAAAAATTTCGTTTTTGGAGTAATAAAATTAAATTCATTGTCCATATATAAAACTATATATAATTATCAGAGTTTAGAAAATGTCAGAAATCCCAGATGAATGGGATAATATTGATGACGATGATAAACAAATTGTAAATAATTTAGTAAATTTAGAGATAAATAATGGAGCGAAACAACCACAAGATAGAATTATAGAAATAAAAGAACCAGAATTTCAATCAAAAGAAACTGTAGATAAACCAGAAGATGAAGAAGAACCATTATTATTGATAAACTTTACAAAATGGTCATATAATAAAATTAAATGGGTAAATGGTACAATTGAAAATCAAGATCTTTTCGAACGTTTGATGAAAAAGTTAAATCAAGAAGACCAATTTTTTACAACAATGACTGACGATCTATTAGAGCGAGAATTAGCATTTCATACAACAAATAAACAATGGAAATCAGATATTAAACAATTGGAAGAATTACATAAAGGTGATTACTTTTCATGTGTATCTTATCCACCGGTAGTAGGTGGTTTTCTATTGGAGAGTATTTGGGAGAAAATTAAAGAACGTACAGAATGGCAATCTGTAAATATACTGAAATGTATATACCTTGCAAAAACAAATCGTTCATTACTTTACAAACATAATATGGCATTGGCAATTGAATTTATGGCATTAGAACAAAAGTTATTAGGTCCAACCGCAAAAAGATTAAAAGATGAAGAAGACGCTGAAGATGCAATAGTTCAAAAACAATATCAAGATATGATGCAAAAACGTTATGAAAATGAAATTAATGAAGGTATAATTAAAAATTTACAACAAGCAATCTACACATCTGAAGGTATAAGTAATAATTTAGATAGAATCAATAGTAATAAAATAAATGAATTAGATGATGACAACAATGAAAGAAATAATAATCAAGATGATGAAGATAATGAATATTATAGTGATGGTGATAATGGTGATGAAGATGGTACAGGTAGTTATTGTAGTACTTGTGATGGTCGTAATAGTGGCGATGACGAAGATAATGGTGAAGACGATGAAACTGAAAATATAGATAATAATAATCAAGAAGAAGATGAAACTACAACATCAACTAGTTTTATAGAATCAGATGAAGATGAAGCAGATAATGAATTGGATGAAGAAGATAATAGAAAAAAGAAAAAAGAACAACTTATTGAAGAAAGAAAGATTAAAGAGATTGAATCTGAAAGACAACATAAAGAGAATCAAAGAAAAAAAGAAGAACAACCACCACCGAAAACATTAAATGTATTAGATAAAATTATTGCAATGGTATTTAGTAAATTAACAGTTGGTTCAAACAAAGAATTACATTATAAAAATTTAGCAAGACTTGAATCTTCAATCAAAGAAAGTTGGATTGAAGAATTCGGTTGTTTACCACCAAATTGTTTATGGAGAGAAGATGCTAATAATTAAATAAATAAAGTATTGTATTTTTTATTGTTTGTTTAGTCAATCAAATATGCATATATATATCTATTTATTTGTTTATTGCATTTACTAGTATTTAGTAGATTGATTAATCATGTTCTGTAATAATATCTTTTTCTTTATCATCTTCATTAATTGTTGAATGAGCAGATTCATGAGCTAAACTAAGAATTCTTTCACATTTTACTCTTTTTTTAGCTCTTTCTTGATCTTCTTCTGATAATAATGATCTTCTTGGTGCTTCTTCATGTTTTTTTAAATCTTCTTCTTCCAATTTATGATAAAATGTATTACTAACTTGTTCTAATGGTGTTGGCGGTATAATATCTTTATTATTATTTATATTATTGTTGTTATTGTTGTTGCTATTATTATTGTTATTGTTTCTATTATTATTGTTGTTGTTATCATTTTCATTATTATTATCTAAATTCATTTCATCATTTTTGTTTTGTTGTTGTTTATTTGTAGTATTATTTGTATTTGGTGATTCTTTTCTAGAGTACATTTGTTGTTTTATATTATCATAATTTGGAACTTTAGTTGTTGTTATATCTGTTAATTTAATTAATGAATTTTCAACTTGTCTTTTTTGTTTACTTTTAGTTTTCTTTACTTTATATGAATCTGTAACAACTTCTCCGTATAACTGCAAGATGCATTCAGTAGTTAGTTAAGTGTGAAATGGTTATATATAATAAAGAATAACCATTACAACAAAATTATCTAATAACAAAATGTAAACTTACAGGTGTTTTTAAAAATGTATGTGTCTCTGGAAAACTAGGTAAAAATGAAGGAATATGAAGTGGAAAATCTTTTTCTTCAGTTTGTTTTGTTGGTAATGGTTTATTTTCGTTGTTGTTTGTTTGTAATGGAAATGGTGGTATAACTTGCATAAAAGGGATTTCGTCAGATTGTAATAAAAATTGTTGTAACTCGTGTATATTTATTGCCATATCTTCAAATGTTTGTTTAACATCAAAAAAGTTTGAATCTGTTCTACATGATAATTCTGAATATTCATGTGCTCTAATACCTATATCTTCTATATCTGTATGTTATAGATTTCACCATGTTAGAATATTATACACATATCTACACTTATTAATATATATAAACATTTAACACAGTCATCATCCAAACATACATAATTGAATAACATCTGCTAATGAATCACATGCGATTTGACTAATTGATGCAAAACCTAAGTTTTTTGCTATTTGTGCTACTACTATTTTACATAAAACTCTTGCATAATTATCACACATCTTCTATTGTATAAAGTATATATTGTTTATTTATTATTTATCTATTGTATTGTAATGTAGTGTATGTATATAAAAAAACAAATAATCGATTTTATATGTTTATGCGCGTTTTGTAAAATTTAATTTATATCAAAATTTTTTTGAAAAAAAAACAAAAAATTTTTTTGAAAAAAAAATAATACGTTTGAGAATTTTGGTGTTGTATTATTACTATTATTTTTATTTGTTTTGATTGTTGTTTACCAATCATTATCAAATCTACCCCAGCCACCTTGATTATCACCATCATTGTTATCTAGTCTACCCCAACCACCAGTTGTTGTACCTTGAGAAGATACTACAGGTGCAATGGTTGTACCATGACGAGTTAGAGAACCAGTTGATGTAGCAATTGTTGAACCACCAATTGTTGATGGATCAATACATGTTGGTACAATTGGACAACAATCAGGTTCATTGAAACGATTTCTTTTATTATTTTGTGGAATTAATACACAAAGTAACCCATTTTGTTCACAATGCATATCTTTACATGTTAAACATCTTGGTTTTTCTTTTTTAATACAATGTGGACCATCTGCTTGTAAATGACATTGGAAACCAATTGGGCATTTAACAGTAGAACAATCACCTTTTGGTGAAGGTACGCAAATTGCTTTAACTCTATTTGGATAACGTCCACAATGTTCTGGTTGTAATTACCAATGTTTATGTCTATGTTCGCGTGACCAACCACCTGGTGGACGTGGAATGCAATGATTACCTCTTGGGCAATAAATCTTTTCACATGCATCACAATCTTTAGGATCTTTAGTTGGACGTTCATTATCTACACAAATTGCTTTATTTTCACGAATTTCACAATGTTTACCATCACAATTTACACCTTCTCATGTACATGGTTTCTCTTGATTCGCAATACATGATGCTTTACCATTATTATCTGCTTTACATTGATAATTTGGTGGACAAACTACATTTTTACAACAATTATTATCATCATTCCAACTATCATTATTTGCAGATACTGTAATACAATTCAATTACAAATGATTAATTATTTATTTATATATAACATCTATTAAATTAAATTTTTACCAATTGATGAAACTAAAATAAAACACATCAAAACCACAGATAATATTTTTTTTCTCATTTTTTATGATTATTATAATATTACACACCTATGAAATACACATAACAAATAAATTAAATTGTATATGAATAGAAAAAATATGGAAAATAAATTATAAAATAAACATTTCGAAAATTAAATAAATAATTTTATATTTACAAAAAACCCATATTTACATACACATAGTGTCTCTTTGTATACAAATTTGGTTATATTCATTAAATAAGTGAATGTGTGTTAATATAGATTAATTTGGGTTATATTCTTTTTATTTTTTTTAATATTACTAATTTTTATTTATTTAATTTTTATTTTTTAAGGTATGACATGATTATTTATTTTATATTTTTTTTAAATTGAAAATGCAGGATGTGAAAATTGATGAGAATATTTTTTATAGTTCTCTTCTTGTGTAATGAATTGATTACAAATTTGAGCTAAATGTTGTTCATCTTCACGTAATCTTTCTTTTGTAGTTTGTACTTCAAATATTTCTTCAAGCATAGCATCAGAAAGTTTAGTGATATTATCTTGAATATTTAATTTCAAATCCATTTGCATTGGAATTAAAAAGTAATTATAACATTTAAGCATAATATTTTTAGACATTCTATTACGAATATCAATAAATAATTTTGATGCTAATTCTGTAACAGTTGCATGAATCTCTTTTTGATTTGCAATTGAATTATTTGTAATAATATAATTACCTGCACCATTTGTAGTTTTACCATTAGTACCATTTGCAGTGGTATTTGACTTATTACTAATTGAACTATTATTTAATGATAAACAAGATGGTGAAGCATCTGAACAAAACTTTTTTAAATCTTTATTTGATTGAAGATCCCAATAAATTAAACGAGTTGTATAAAATTCGTCCATACATTTATTTTTACAATCTGCTGCAATTTGATCAACATATTTGAAATACATTTCTTTTACACTATAGATAAAGTATGGATGATCTTCAACGTTGACAATTGTATTTTCATGTGAAGGTCTAGTTGGTATATTGTTACCGTATTGATCAACATTACCACTATTACCATATGGTGATGACGATGACATTGATTGAATACCATAAATACCATCACCATTGCTTGATCCATTACTACCACCTAATGGATTATTTGATAATCCATTAATATTACCACTACCATTTGATGATGAAACAGATGGTGATGTATTATCTTGAAATAATGATGTGTTATTACCATGACGACGATATGATGATTTCTTTTTATTTTCAATCATACGATCAACAATTTCAACTAATCTACGGAGTATGTAAGTTGCTCTTTTGAATAATTGATCAACCAATGGTAACATTGATTCTTTGATTTTCTTTTGTGCTAAATCAGATGCTGCCCAAGCTAATACAGATGCATTTGATGGTCTATTCGATCCGATTGCACAAGCAATTTCAGATACTGTCAATTCTTCCAATTCAACAACTTCAGTAATGCAACGGAATTCCGATAGGAGACGTTCAAATTGTTGACCACCATATAATTTATTATCAAAGAATGTTACACTTGATGCTCTTTCATCATTTAATGTAATTTCATGTCCATTATGATCATACCATTCACCAGTTTCATCTTGAGATTTCTCTTCATCCAATGTTTGACCATTCAATGATGGATTACCTTCAAGTGTACGTGTTACTAATTTTTCAATACATTGAATAAATTCAATTGATACGTAGGAATTTGCAATTTGTCTTAATGTAACAGCATTAGTTCTTTCCAATTGTTGACGAATTTGATAAAGTTGATCTTCTGAGGTAGTACGGAATGAATTTAAACGTTTTAATACTTCTGGAACAGAGTCTAAATATTTTCTCCAACATAATTCTGAAATGCAATGTCTAAATGCTGCTAGACCAACATTACGTTCATACTTTTTATCAAATAACAATTCTTCCAATATATCCAAATCCTTTTGTTGAAGTGCGTCACACATTGCATTCAATTCTTGTTTATTCTTACATGTTAAACGTTGTTCAGTTGATGGTAATGTTGTAAAAAATATTGGTGCCCCCTGTGTAATTGATGGTGAACCCAAGAAACGATTAACATCTCTACCATTTGAAAATGGTTCATTAACCAATAAACTATTAAATTTATTAAATACAAATAAACATCTATCCAATTTAAAATCTAATTTCTTTGCCAATTCTAGCATTTCATTTGTTGATGATGTAGTTGATGAGTCTGCGCCGTTGGAATTACTGTTACTGCTACTTGTATTACGAGATGCAGTTTCAACAAATATTAATGTTCTATTTGTTGGTTTTGCGTAATTGTGAATTAATTCACCCATTTCATTACCAATGTTTAATTTTGCAATTTTGTTTGCTAATTGATTGGCGGGGGAAGTTGAAGATTGACCTTGGATTGTTAGAGGGATAGTTTGTTGAATTTGAATTGATGGTGGTTCAATTAATAACATATTTAAATAGTATCTATATTCAATTGATATTTCAATTGGTGATACAGATTTTATATTTCTTTTTGAAATTTCATTTGAAAATGATTCTAAATCAATTTGTTTATCAACTTCATATCCATCGATTTTACTTGATCTATCACGTTTGAATGTAATAGTTGGTTTCTCATTTCTTGGATTATTAATCAACTGAATATGAATTGGTCTTGAAATTGATTGAATATCACCAATTGGAAATCCAATAAAACTTTCAATTAATGCACTTTTACCATTACCTTCTTTACCAATAAATACAAATTCTGGTGTTTCAATAAATGCATTTAAACTGTAAGGGGATGTTTTGAAAATATATGTTAATAATCATATGGGGAGAGTGATAATGATAATGAATATATTCATGCCTACTACTTACTCTCTTGCAAGTATCATAATTTTATTATATGCTTTATACATATCATCATATTTTTCATTGTCAAAATTTAATGGAAATGGAATTGCTGTTGATTTTCTGTTAGGTAGCCGCCATTTGAAATTAGTATTTTGTATAAATGTTTATATAAATAAGGATTAAAAAAGGTAATTACTTACACAACTGATTGTCTATCCATTTTTTTATATTGTTATTTTTTTTATACAGTGAGTGTGGATAATAAATAAATAAATAAAATATCTAAAAATAGGATTTTTTATATTAATATATGAAAAAAAAAAAAAATTAAAAAATTAAAAAATCTTGATGGAAAAAATAAAATAAACAAAAAAAAAAAAGAAAAAAAAATTGGCCAACCAATAAGATATATTTCTATATTTAAAAAAATAGTGTTATACAACACGACATTAAAATAATGTATATTTTTTTAAAAATGGTACATGTATATATTATAATGTATTAATGTGAGTGAGTGTTGTTTTTGATATACATATATCTATCTATCGCACACCAATGATTTAAAATTAATTTAGAGTGTACACAATTTATTATTATTAAATTAATTATAAAACTATATAATTAATATATTTTAATTCAAACTAAAGATTAGTCATTATTGGGAATTATACTAATAATCTTTAACTATTCACTTTTGTGTTTTTCATTTCTATAAACTTGGACACTAGTTATTACACACAAAATAATAAAGAGTTTGTGTTTGTTGGGTGTATGTTTTTTTTTTTTTTTTGGGGTGAGAATTGTGTGTGAGTGTCTTTTTGATTTTTATTTTATAATAATGATTTTGATAATGAAAATGATAAAGAGATATACAATATTCTCTTTATATCACTTTTAATCTATAGATAAAAATATAATATAGTTTTCTTTGTATATACATATTTTTTAGATTTTAAAAAGACAACACAAAATTTTATAGAGTAACAATAATAATTGGATGTGGGGTGTTTTTTATTTATATTTATGTACGAATAAAACATACGCACTCGCACAAACAACCTCTGTCTCACATCAAATCAATTTGATTGCAAGGTAAGGGTAGTACTGCTTGAAATTTACGGACATATTGATTTATATATTTACCTTTGATTGGTTGGTTATATACACAATAATGATAATAATGTGTATGTAAACTATATGTACAATAAATAATAAATAAATAAATAAGGCGAGTGTAAAAAAATAATGTTTTGGATAAAATTATAGTTTTCACAGTAAAACCATCAAAATTTAAAAAAAATCAAAATTTGCGCGCACTATAAACACAACCTTGTTCAAATAAAAATTGGATTGATTAAAGTCATTATTATTAATCTCATTCTTTTTAAAATAAAATACAAAAAAAAACCAATTAGTCTTTTCTTTAGCACCCCTGTATCATATTCTCGCTCAATGTACAAATAACGTGAGTGTACGTTCGTTATAACATACAATTATCAAATTTAGAATTGTTGATCAACACAATATGTTTTGTTGTTATTGGTATTAGTTAGTGGTAGTGTAGATTATGATAATTATTCACACAGTATCGCTTTTTTTTTTTTTAATATAGGCAAACAAAACAATACAAAAAAAAACACACAAGAAAAATAATTTAAAATACAACCCCACATGATAGAGACACAAACACATATAAATATTTATTAATTATTATCAAATCCATAATAATATTATGATGTGTTTTTTTTTTTTTATAATAAAAAAACAAAAAAAAAACACAAAATAAAAAAAAAAAATAAAAAAAAATATTTATAAAAAAAAAAAAAAAAAAAAAAAAAA
>JABXES010005860.1:0-31053 GCA_013375695.1 Dictyostelium brefeldianum
TTAATTTTATTTTAAAAATAATTAAAATAAAATTTAACACAAAAAAAAAAAATATCCTATTTTTTTATTTAAATCAAAAACTTAATTTTTTTATTTTTTTTTTTTTTTTTTTAATTTTTATATTTTTTTTTTTGATCATCATCACATCCACTGTCAACAATAATAATATTATAAAACAAAATGGAGGTAATAGAATATTACAAATTATCTTTTATATTTAAAGTTTACATAAGAGAATTATTATTGGAAACATTTAAAAATAGATGGTTTGTTGAAAGTAATGAATCAGTTTGGAAAAGTAATAGAGCACATGGTGAAATCATTAAGAAAGTAATAAACAAAGAGATATATGAAAAATATAGAGAGCCTGATGACGATGATACATTGGAAAATGGTAGATTGGAAAAGTTCCCAATTGAATTATTGTACATTTTATTGGTTCATTCTGATTTCAAAAAGTTGGATAAAAATGAAATTGTTGTTCAAAATAAAACATTAGATTCAATTCATGAATTATATTTAATTAGTATTAGTATGTATTTTGATTTTAAATATACATGTATATTATGTTATCAATATATTAATATAATTTTAAATAATAATTTACAGGATATTGTCTTACTATGGATAAATCATATAATGAAATTTATAATGAATCAATTCAATTAATTCAACAATTGAATAATATTAATCAAGTTTCAATATCAATTGAAGAAATTGAAAAAGGTATACAACGTAGAATTAATATGAAATCAAATTCGTGTATTGGGTTACCTAGTTTTAATGAAATTAATGAAGCTAAAGCAAATGAAATAAAATTAAAAGGTAATCAACTATATGAAATGGGTCAACATAAACCAAGTCAAGCTCAATACCATGATGAATTACAACTTGAAGGTTTATCAAATTGGATGAGGGCAACACTAAATTTAAATACAAGTGCGTCCTTATACGAATTTTCTCTGGAGTATTCCAAATTTAAATCACCAAGGTTACCAAATCATGAAGATTATAGTAATTTAGAAAATGCTAAAATGTTTACAATTCAAGCAATTACATTATCACCAACTTGGGGTAAAGCATATTATAGATTGGCTCAAATTAATTCCAGAATCAGTGAGTATCAATTTGCAAAGAAATATTTTGAAATTGTTGATACATTGGATGAAACATATAAAAGTTCAACAATAACAAAAATCAAACATTGTACAGATCAAATTAAATTACATAACAGTGGTAGTGGTAGTAGTGGTAGAGATTTTAAAAAAGAAGCATTACAATTAATTGATAAATTAGATTGTTTAACATCATTTAAAAAACAACAAATTCAAAAGAATAAAGAATTTGTAAAGTCAAATATTTCAAGTGAAATGTTATCAAATTTTAATGGTGATTCAAAAAGATTTGGTGTACCACTAGATGTTATAATTGACAAGTATTTCTGTTATGTTGCTAAAGAATGTAAACAATTTGAAAAGGAACATACATTTTATTCAAGATGTGTTGGTGCAGGTTCACATGTATCAGATGCATATATTTATTTGGCAGAATTTAATAAATCTGATAAGGGTGGTATTGAATGTAGCGATAAATTTACATTATCACTTTATTTACAAGCATCTTTATTACCATTGAAATTTAATGTATCAACTGTTAAAGCAGGTAAATTAGATAAAAGTGATATTGAAATCATTCCACATTATTCAGATAATTTCAGTACAGTAATAGCAAATTTACAATTGGGATTGATATTTAAACATGGTTTATATGGTATGGATATTGATTTAGAAAAAGCAATGTATTATTTACAATTCTCTGTTGATAATTCAGATGGAAAAATTAGAAAAGAAAACTTTTACAACATGGCATTCTTTTCATTAGGTCATATGTATTTTAAAGGGTACAATCATAATAATCAAATTGATATTAAAAAAGCAAAATCTTTATGGACCGAAGGTTTAAGATTGGGTGATTATAGATCATACAATCTTGATTTTTTAAATGATATTTTTTTAAAAATAATTATATAAATAAAAAAATATATTTGTTTCTTCAGATTGTGATAATCAACCAATATGCAGTCAATGCAGCACGGGTAAAGATCATCATCGTGGTCATAATTTTAATGATATAGATTTAGGATTAGCAACAAAATTATTAAAGATAATCATAATAAATTAGATACTGAATTTGGTGAAGAATCAAATAAAATATTCAACCAATTAGAAGATGAACAAAATAATATGTAAATTATTGACAGTCAGTTAATGATATTACATTTATAGTATATCATAATGGTCATAAATTCACACTATATGATACCATATCGAGTTAAAAATGTATTAATTTTAGATGGGTTCTCTATGGAGTTAATACCTGGTTTATTACCAAGTTCAGTTAAAAACTTATATATTGGTGCAATTGAAAAACCATTACTTGTAAATTCAATTGAATTCCGCCTAAGTTAAAAATTTATATTTGATTGATGGTTATAATATAATATTAAATTCATTGAATAACCTCCAAAATCTTAAAAAGATATATGTTGGTACATAAAGAATAAAAGAAATTCTATATCTTTCAAAAAAATTATTAATAAGAAAAAGATAGTAATTTAAAATTTTTTTTTTTGAAAAATTTTCTATTTTAGAAATAATTTTATAAAAAACACAAAACACAATGGCATCTTATAGTGGTGTATATAATAATAATAACAATATAGAATATGATAATAAATGTATAAATCATCCAACACAAGATATATTATATATTTGTTCGACTTGTGATAATCAACCAGCATGCAGCCAATGTGTAACGAGTAAAGATCATCATCGTGGTCATAATTTTGATGATATAGATTTAGATGTAACAACAAAGCTATTTAATGAATTTAAAATAAATCATAATAAATTAAATTGTCAAGTTTTAGCAACAGATACCGAATTGGCTAATGAGTCAACTAAAACATTCAACCAATTAGAAGACAAACATAATAAAAATTTAGAATCAATCAAAGATCAATTTAAACAATTACATACTATATTAGATACAGTTGAAAAAGATTCAATTAGGCAGCTAATCACCCATTTTGATGATAATCAAGAAATTTATACAAAGATAAATTCACAAATTGAATCAAATAATTTAAACATTAAAACAATAACAGAAAAATACAATAACAAAATGGAAACTTATAATATCAATGATATATTCAACAATAACAACAATAACAATAACAACAATAAAAGACAACACATTGAAATCATTAAATATAATCAACTTGCAAAAACAATATTAAATAATGAAATAAAGAAAAAAAAAGTATTGGATGAATATTCAGTAATTAAAAATCAATTTAATGATAAATCAATTACATTGGTCAAAGATTCAATTAAAACTATACACACTATTAAAAAAGTATCATATTCATTTTATAATCATAATCATATAGAATGTAAGTATAGTGATATATAATTGTGATATATACAGTTGTTTTTTTTAGTAATACAAATACTTATTTTTAAAAAGTCAATGGTATTAAATTTACAGTTTATCATGATGGTGATAAAATTAATTCACAATATTTAGCATTAGGACCAGATGTTACTGATCTTAAAGTTGGTTCAATTCCAAGAATTGTTACACAATTATTGATATTAGGTGGATTTTCACAAGATTTAGAACCAAATTTAATACCAGATTCAGTTACAAATTTATACATTGGTGAAATTGCTAGACCATTGATACGAGGTTCAATTCCAAATAGTGCAACGACATTATACTTTATTAATGGATTTAATCAAAAAACTTCAAATGCAATTTTTCCTCAAATAAATGGATTACGTTTATATTTAGGTGATTGTACAATCAATTTTGAAAATAATGAAATACCACCAAATTTAGTTTATTATTTGTCCAAATCACCTGAATGTAAATCCACAGTAACCGGTTCATATTGGATCAATGGGCAAAATACATATTCTGGTTATAGTATCACAAACTGGGTATACCCACAAATGAATTATCTTTAAAATAAATATTAAAACGAAATCTGTATTTTTAATATTATTGTGTTATCTTATTTTCATTTTTTTAAAAATTAACAAAATTATTTTATATGAAACAACAAAGTTATTTTATGAATTTAAAATCAATCATAATAAATTAAATTGTCAAGTTTTAGCAGATACTGAATTGGGAAACGAGCCAACTAAAACATTCAATAAATTAGAAGATGAATATAATAAAAATTTAGAATCAGTTAAAACAAATAATTTATTTTATTATAATCTCACACTGGTGTGGTTACAATGTTATTTTATGATAATATATGGGAAACCAGCAAAGCACATAATAGCTCATTCTAAGATGTTGTTTTTATTTGTTTGTTATTCAATTAATTGAAACAGTTTTGATTTTTGCATGTGCTGTTATTTCAATAATAATATTATTTTGTACTACGTGTTAAAATTTCTATATAAATAATTGAATTTTGTTTTTTCTTTATTTTTTTTTTTTTTTAATTTAACCCTTTTGAAACTACTGTAGTTTTTTAAATTTAAATAATCACTAATTTTTATAATATATTTATAATTCTTACATTAGAAGTTCCATTATATTTTAAAAGAAAAATGAAAAGAAATAATACATTAATTATACTTTTAATAGCAATAATTTTTTTTATATCTAATAGTAGAGGTCAAATTGGGTCACAACACCTAGGAGGATCAGCAGGTCAATCAAGTGAATATCTATCATGTAGCAATGATTGTAATTACAATGGATATTGTAGATATGGTAAATGTAATTGTTATCAAGGATGGACAGGTAATGAATGTCAAACACTAATTCTATCTCAAACTCCTTCCAATACTCCATCTACAACATCATCGTATTTCTTATGTACAAATAATTGTAATTATAATGGTGATTGTATTTATGGCGAATGCTATTGTTATCAAGGATGGAGTGGAAATGAATGTAAAATTAGAAATAACTCTTATCCATCACCAACACCGAGTGGTACAACATCATCTTATTTCTCATGTCCAAATAATTGTAATTATAATGGTAATTGTATTATGGGTACTTGTGAATGTGCACCAGGATACTCTGGTAATGAATGTCAATATTCTGATAATCAAAAAGTAATTTGTGAATACACTTCAAAAGGTATTTCAATTAGATCTGATTTCAAAGAAGTTGTATGTACAATTAAAGGTGAAGGCTTCTGTATTGATTCATTAACTCAATTAAAATGTAAATCCAAAGGTTACTATAGCGAAGTTGAATGCACTATATTAATGAGTTTTGGCCATTATACAAATGTACAATGTGAAGCAAATAATGTTGAATGTATATCTGAATATGCTGTTTGCTCTGTTAAAAATAGTCAATTCCATGTTAACAATATATTACAAACTGAAAAAAATGTTGAAATATTAGCAACATCTGATTCTAAATCATTGTCTCCATCTTCTTCAACATCCTCTTCTTCGATTTGTTCAATTAATAATTTAATATTCTTTATTATTGCAACATTGTCTCTTATTGTAAATATATAAAAAAATAAAATTAATTTTAAATGATAAAAGTGTGTTATTTATTTGTAAATTAACAGTATTTCGTAAACATTTTCTTCTTCTACCATTTCTTCAATTAGTTATTCATTATTATTCTTTATTTCAACATTGTCTCTTTTGTTTGTAAAACTTTATAAAAAAATAAAAAAAATATAAATTTTACCACACAAAAAAATTTCGCGGTTTTATTTTTTATTTTTTTGAATTTATATTTTTAATTTCAATTCAATATATAAAATAAAAAAACTATAAATTTATTTAAAAAACTTTAAACTATGCAATTATGAAGGGCAAAAATAATAATAATTTAGTTGAAAAAGATCAAGTCAGGGCAGTGGTTAAAAAAACAAGTAATTCATGTATTTGTTGTAAATTGGATAAATATAATACAACATGCAAAAGTTGTAAATGTTCAAAGAATTTAGCTGGTTGTACCATTAGTTGTAAATGTAAAGGAAGATGCGGGAATACAAGTAACACACAAGGAAATGATAGACTATTTTTCAAGGTATTTCGTAACATTGTATTACGTAGACAAATAACAGATCCTGATGGAACGACTAGAGAAAAAATTAAAAGAGCAGAAGAATTACAAAAACTTAAAGATGCAAGAAGAGATGCAATAATTAAAAAATTATCAGAACATAATTTAGCATTACGTCCAGATTCAAAATTATGTTATGGTTATATTGATGGTACATTAGATAACTCAGAAGGTAGGACATGGTCAATTGATTCAATCGTTCAAGAAATGTGTATAATGAAATATCTTTATGAATATTGTAATTTATCACAATATTGGGATCGTGTAAAAAGTAGTATATTTGATGAAGACTATGCTGGTCCTGAATATAAATTTATATATAGAAATGATAAAAGAAATATATTAGAAACTGCAAAACATTATTGTATACTCGATCATCCATTACCATTAAATAGAAATTATCCTTGGATAATAAAAAAACAAGTACCATCAATTTTAAACCGTTCATTATTAAATCCAACTTTAAATAGAAATATAACAACCACTACAACTACTGCTACAACAATAAAACCTAGGTTTGGGCCTGAGCCAATTATAATTTTTGATGATGATAATAATCAAAATACAACGAAAATAACATTTTCGTCAAAATCTGAACCAATTATAATTAATGATGATGATGATCAAAATACAAATATTACATCACCTCTATTAGTAAAACCAGAACTAATAACATACAATGGTCAAATACAATTATTACTATAACAATAATGACAACAACTACACTACCATTAGTAAAACCTGAACAAATGATAAATGATAATAACAATCAAAATAACAATTCATCAGTAAAATCGGAACTAATAGAAAATAATAACAATCATCAAAATATAAATATTACAATTACAACACAAACCAGAACCAATCGTTGATGAAAATACTACAAATACTACAAAAATAACAATATCTTCAAGTAAAATTGGAACAAATGATATCATTTAAAATGTATGAATCACCAATATTTATTATTAAACAAGAAAAATAAATAAATATAAGTATATATACATTTTAAATATATTTTATTATTATTACTTTGTTAATGGATTTACAATTGTTGATTGATTAATTTAAATCAATTTTAATTAAAGCTTCTAAACAAGCTCTACCACCTTCAACTTCTAATAATGATTTAGTATCATTATCTAAAAATGCATTTGTAATACGATTTGCAAGGATAATAGTGGCGGCAGCAGCTTTTATTGGTTGTTTTGAACGAGTTGCTAAATGATAAAGTTGGAATGTTTCCATTTCTAATGTATTTACACGGTTGTCATATTTTTCAATTACGGTATCAATTAATTTTTGATTATCATCATCAAATTCAGGATCTTGTCTACCTTGACTACTATAAAATGAATCTGCAGAAGCATTAATACCAACAACTGTTTTTCTATCTGTGAATTTTGATTCAAATTCTTGTTTTAACAATTCAACCAATTTAGCATCACCAGCAACTGGTAATGATATATCGTATGGTGAAACACTATCTGTTCCTTTATTTGATTGATGCCAATAATCTGGATTTCTACGAATTAAAATTGCTTCATCTGCAACTGCCAATGAACCAACTTCAACATCTTTAATTGAACCACAGGTACCATATCTAATGATTGCCATTGGTCCTTCAACACAATATCTACCTTCTCTAACTAAAAAATCCATCATTGGTGTACCCATACCAATTGATACAATTGATACTGGTACTCCTTTATATTTACCACTATGAATTACAAATCCTCTATGTTCTTTTGGTTGAACTGTATCTGTTAATAATTGATTTTTAAGTTTTAATGCACGATCTGAATCTCCAACTGTTAAAATTCTTGATGATACTAAATTAAGTAGTGAGTAAATATAAATATTAATATGAATGCACTGAATATTAAATTCAATATCATGTGAATGAGAGTGTGTTACTTACATTCTCCTTTTGCAACACCTAAATGATATACAACACCATTTCCATCAACTGGAAAATTTGCATTTGTTGCATTTACTACTACTTTTTTTGTGTCGGTCATTTTAATTATTTATTTATATATAAAAGTATTTGTATGTTGAGATTTGTTTTTGGGAAAAGAAAAAAAAATGATCAAAAAATGAAATTTTTAATATGCAAAAACAATTGTGAAAAAGAAAATTAAAAAAAAAAAAAAAAGATATTTTAAAAAATAACTTTAGAATATCAACAACACCTTCTCAAAGTAATATTTTATTGAGTCATAAATAAAATAGATTAATAATCTGTGCTCTATGAAAAAACTATAGAATTTTTTTAAGATATTAAAAATTAAAAAATAGTGGGTGTTAAAATTAAATTCAAAAAATTCAAAATTAATTTCAAATTAATTATTTTATAATTGATTATCTAACCAGTGTGTACCACAAATTTAACAATGAACTTTTAAATAGTTATTGTTAAAAATAAAATAAAATTAAAAAAATTAAAAAAAACTATTTTTCTTTGTTTTTTTCAATTTTTTTCATTTTTTTAATATTTTTTTTTTAATTTAAATTTCTCACACCATATCAAAACATATAAATATAAAAATGCAAAATATACAAACAGATCGATGTTGTATTTGTTTATCAGAAATTGTTGAAAAGACAAAGATTAAACAATGCAATCATATATTTTGGTAAATATTTATTTACTGGTATGGTAGGAGTGGCTATAACAATATACTTATACAAATAGTTTAAATAATAAACAGTTTTGAATGTATAGATAATTGGACAAAAAATAGTAAAAATAATTGTCCATTATGTAAAGTATTAATATTAGAGATAGAAAAAGAGGCAACTGGCGAAATTATTCAAGTATTAGAACCAAAGAAACCAAATCCAGAGAATGTTGAAGTGGAATTATCATGTTTGGATAATAAATTCTTTTTGGAAGAAATAGATAAACTATTATCAATTTCACATAGTATTGTATTACAAATGGAATCATTAATGTCAAAAGATAATAACAAAGTTTACGTCACACCATCAATGAATCGGGATGATACCGAAAAATTAAATTCAATTACCGATAGATTATATTCACTTCAAAAAAGTTTGGAAAATTATGAAAATGCATTTGACCCAGAGGATTTATTATCAACTTTTTATATATTTGAATCATCTTTAACAGATTTAAAGGTTAAATATTTATCAGAATTTTTAAACAATAATAGATATAATAGAATTGGTGGTGGTAATGGAAGTAATGGTAATGGTAAACATGTATATATAGATCAAAATGATGGTGATTATGATGATGATGATGACTATTACGATGAAAGCGATGAAACAGAAGCTTCAATATATTATAATCAAATTGACAACAATAGTAGCAGAACGTCAAAATTAAATTTTAGTAGTGGTAGTAATAGTAATAGCAGCAATAATAACAATAATAATAAATCTACGCCGAGTAGAAGATAGTTTATACTATTTTTATATATATACATTATTATTTATTGTTGTTGTTGTTTTCGTTTCTTTTTATATACTATTATATTATATTAATTGATGATTATTTATCTTTTTTGTTTTTTATATGGTGATTCGCTTGTTGTAGTGGTAGTTGTATTTGGCAATGGTTTTGAATAATCAGGTATTAATGTAATTTTTAAATCTTCATCAGTTTCCCAACCTACATCTTCTTGGAGATCTTTTCTTTTCTTATTTGAACGTTCTAATACTTGATCTACAATTTCTTTAAACATTGATTTTCTTTTTACCCATTCAGCTCTTGCTTTTTTAATTGTATCATCTAAATTCTTTTTATCTTTATCAGACATTACGGTTTTTGATTGGAATGCTAATAATTTCTTTTCCAATTCAGCGTTTTCCAATGATAATTGATTGGTTTCAGTTTGTATAGCTTCATCTGATAATTGATTATTGAGTGAACGTGTTTGTGATTGTAATGTTTTCAATGTTTCTTGTTCAACTGCTAATTGACGATTGATACCATCTAATTTTCTATTTAAATCGTCCAATGTTTCTTGTGGTATTTCATAACCTTGTTCATCTAAGTTTGGACCTGTATCTTGAACTCTCCAATAAAGCAATGCTTTATTATTCTCTTTAAATGCTAATTTACCTGAGTCTCCCAATGATTTCAATGTCTTTTGTACCATTGTTTTACCTATAGCTGGAAATGCTGTATCAATCATTTGGTAATTATATGGTCTATTCCCTGAATTTATATGATTGGTTATCAATTCTTCAACTGTATTCATTCAAACCTTAAATATTAATAATACTGTTTTTACATATGTATACAGCAATAGTATTTATTATTCGAATGTTACCTTCTTTTTTATTATATTTCTTTGACATTGTGTTATTGTTTATCTTGTTGTACAAACTATTGGTTTTATGTATTTGTTTTTATTTTTTTTCTTTCTCAAAAATTATTTTTTTTTGAACTTTTTTTAATTTTTTTAATTTTTTTTCAAAGAAATTATAATTTTGATGAAAATAATACAAAACGAAAAAAAAAAAGAAGAGCAAAAAGTTTAATAAAATATCTGCCAACTTTATTTGGAGGATAATAAATTTTTAACTAATAATACAAAATGCATTTCTTTTAAGGCAACAGCATCTTTGACATCAAATGGAAAAGTAGTATTTGTAGTGATATAACCTAATTTATTATACCAAGCGATTAAAGTATCTCTAATGTTTACAACATGTAAATGTGATTCTTGAACATTCCATAATTTAATTTCTCTTTCTGCCAATTTAACTAAAATATTACCAATACCCATACTTTGTAAACTTGGATCAACACTTAACATACCAATTACAGCTTCTTTTGAATCTAATGATTCTCTTTCAATTTTTACACAACCTATAACTAATTTTGTTGGTGTTGATGAAGCAGTATCTTGGTCTGCACCATTTCCAATTGAAGCTTGATCAGGTGATATTGATGGTTCTATAATTTGTTCAATTAACATTACTTTTGTGATATTTTGGTCTTTTTCTAAATCTGAATGTAACATTTCAGGTGTTACTCTAAATCCTGTGACTAATCCTTCTTCAGTTGTCCATGGTTTAGTTGATTCTTTGCCTCTGTAGGCCCAATTGACGATTTCAACTATTTTATCTGTATCACTCTTTTCAACCAATCTTGTAATTAATTTAATTCCACCTTTTCCAATAATTTCTGTATTTAATATTATTTCATTTGATAATGATGATGTCATTTTACTATGTATATTAATGTATATTAATGTATATTATAAATGCTATAACTATGTATATATAAATGCTACAATTATGTATATTATCTCTTTTTATTTATCTCTTTGCTGGCAATAATAAAAACTTAAACAAAAAAAAAAAATCTTTATAAAAAAAAATCCAACTATTTCGGTTATTGATCAAATTTCTCAATTTTTTTCATTTTTTTATTTTTCAACGGAATAAAGTGACATTCGCTACAATTCTTTTTATTTGTTCTGTTCTGTTCTGTTTTATGGAATTCTGTGTACAATATTTTTTGTCTTCTTCAGTTGCCCATGGTTTAGTTGACTCTTTTCCCTGTATGCCAATTGAAGATTTCAACTATTTCTGTATCAACATTATTTCCCTCAAATTAAGCTTGGATCGTTTTTTAATTTTTTTTTTTCAAATTTGATTTTTAAAAAATTTAATTGAAAAAGTACAAATTTATATTACAAGTATCCTATTTTAAAATATCAAAATAAAACAAATAATCTATATTCTTTCTTTTTTTTATTTTTCCAAAAGTTTTTTTTTTTACAAATTTTTCATTTTTTAAATTACTAACTTCACACTAACATACAATGAATACAAATGAAAATGACTTAGATATTAGATTATCCATAGCAGTTAAAAATATATCATCCATTAATAGAAATGATAGATTAAAATCAATTCAAACAATTAGAAAGTTAATGGGTAAGGAGTGTGTTTATGTTTTTGAAATTTATTGAATCATCAATTTGGTTATTAATGTTTAAACAACATGATCACTTAGATCCAGATGACACAGAAGAAGAAGATGAACCACCAGTTGATAGAGTTATCCAATTTGGAATAATACCAATATTAATTAATTATTTAAAAGATTCAAATGATAAAGAAATTCAATATGAATGTGCATGGACAATATATTCAATTACAGCAGTTGGTACACATGAACAATGTAAATTTGATAGTGAAATACATTTAGTCGCATTTGACTTATTATCGATTGAATTTGATAATGCATTGCTAGTTGGAACATTAATAAAAATATTGGGTATGAATTCAATTAGTTCAACTGAAATTAGAGATTTCATATTGGAAAGTGGTATAATTGAAATGTTGGAATATACATTATCAAATCATATTGATAATCCATTTACTGTTAAAGCAATTGTATGGTTTATATATAGTTATAGCGCACATTATCAAAATCCACCTGCATTATATATGCATGTATGTATATATTTAAATGATTGCAATAAACACAACATATATATGTCGTAATACTAATTATACATACACACAGACAAAACCATTATTAAAAACCATTGAAACAATATTACTAAAATATATGAATAATAATGAACATGATGGTATGATAATGAATTTACTTAGATCGTTTTCAATGATAATTTCTAAACAAGAATCACAAGAAATTAAAATATCGATTGTCAAACATGGTTTTACAAAAATAATAGTAAATATAATTACTGGTTCAAATAGAAATGTTAAAAATATTTTACTTGGACTTGATGTTATTGAAACCATGTTACTTATTGAAGATAAAGAATGTCATAATATAATTATCCAAAATTCAAATTTAATAGATACACTTTTAGATATAATGAATCTAAATGCATCAAACCCAGTATTCACTAAAAACATTTATACAATAATTTCAAGAATTACCTTTTACCAAATACATTCTCAATTATTATACGCAAATTCAATTAAACAACAAGAACAAGAAGGAATTGATTATCGTCCAATTATTCAAAAATCAATTGAATTAAAAAATGAAATTATATCAATAATATTAAACTCTTTAAATAATTATGACCCTCAATTTACATATATATTAAATAACAATGCTGTCAAATTTTTAGAATCAAATATTGAAACTGTCAAACTAAACGATTCATTAATTCAATCGTATTTAGATTCAATCAATTCAATATTACATCACCTTTCATCATTAATCAATAAATCATCATCAACAGGTGGTTACCAACTATTCAAACTTTTTGACCCATTGATAAATTTGAAAAACATAATAAACAACAACTACTGTTAAAAATAATAATGGAGTTTATTTATTTATTTATTTGGGTTGATTGTATTTAATATTGTCTTTCAGATGATCTGTAAAGTAAAGTATCTTTCTTTGAATCTTCACTAATTTGCATGATGAATAAGATACCTGCAATGATGAATAAAGCTAAAACGATTGAAAAGAATAAGAAAATTTGGAAAGCAGCAATTTTGTTTGTGTTTGCAGTTTGTTGACCATTGCTAATGGTTGCAGAACTTGAACCACCAGTTGGTGGAGCTGGAGCTTCAACGATATAGCTTACTGGAATAAATGAATGTTTATGACAATCGGTAGTTAAAGTGGTTTCACTTGATAAAGCATTTTTAATATTGTTACAAATGGTATCAACTTCACTAGCAGATGATGGTAAAACAAATATATGTGGTAAAGTTTCTTTAATATCATGAACACTTTCTTCACCGACAGCTTCATTGATAGCGTCAATTTGGTTTTGAGAGAAAGTGGTTTTTGGTGCAAGTGTAATAATTTCACAAGCGATACGGTCACCGTAAACACCTGATAATTGAGTGTATGTTGATTGAATAGCTTGTTCAACCATTGCTAAAGCAACTTTGAATGCAACACTGTGTGAACCATAGTTTGAACGAATATCAGCGATTGAAGAGAAATCAAATGAAATGAAATCTGGTACTGAATCTTTTGCTAATTGTTTAAAGTGGTCATTGGTTTTAATGGTTTTAACAATGTTGAAAAGAGTGGCTAATTCAGAGAGAATAGCAGCAGATTCATATGAATCAAAATCAATTTTGTGAACAGTGTTTTTATCGGTAACAATTGTGAAAATACCATTGTTTAATGATGCTTTCCAACCAGTTGGTAATACAAATTGTTGGAATTCCTTGGTGTAAAGAATGGTTTCAACTTCTTTGTTTGCCATATTTAATGGAGCAGCAGATTTTGAACCATGAACTGGAGCAACATTACCAGATGGAAGTAATGAATAAGTATAGATATCAGCGTCGGCATACAATGATGAAATACCTGAATGAATACCAGTAGCTTGAGCAGATTTTCTATCAGCAGATGCAGAGATAATCAATGATTTACCATTGAATGATGTGTTTGCTAAATATGCAATGTTTGCAGCACTAGATTGAGTTTGTTTACCATATGAATGTACTTTGAAACCAGTTGTTGGATTAATCCAAGTTGATGATGAAATACCATGTTCACTTGGTGATACACCAGTTACAATGGTCGTTAATTCAGCTAATGGATCTTGACCATCAAATGTTTTTTCAATGGCAATGATATTCTCTGAATTCAATACTTTGCTATTAACCAAATCTGAATCTGCAATTGAATCAACTGAAAAGAATAAATTTAATTTTGGTTTATTAAATACTGATACACTTGGATATCCACTACGATCATTATCTTGTTCATTCAATGGTAATAAACCCATAACATGTGTAATTAAATTTGAAACTTGAACATCTTTAATATTTGAAATACTTGTTTTATCAAATACTGATCCTTTTAAAAATAATTGTGAACTTTTAACCTACAGATAATAAATCAAAAATAGTTAATATCATATTCATACTACATATTACATATAAAACTATATTGTTTTATACTTACTTCAGTTGGTTGAATGACGATTTGACCACTTCTGTTATCAACAAAGTTTGAGTTACCTGATACCAAGGTAATGGTTAAAATAATTAATAATAATAATAATCTCATTATTATCTATTTGTTTTTGAATGTATAATATAAAAAAAAAAGAATAATATAAAAAATTAATTTTTATGAGACACACGAAAAAAAAAAATTAAAAAAAAAAACTTTAAAGCCTGGTTTAAATTTTAAAAATTTTTTTAGCGATGATCAAAATTAGACTGGTCATATGACTGTGTCTGTATTTGTTTTAACAAATATCTATCTATCTTTTGTTTATATGATAATTATTATTGTACAGTACAATATGAGTTTTTTTTCTTAATACTAAATCATTAAGTGATGATGACTATTATAATAATCCTGGACATGTTTGTTCGCAGTAATTGATACTACATAAATTTTTAAAATTTACCACTAAATTTTTAATATTGTGTTTGAAAATTGTTATGAATTTAAATTTTTTTTTACACACAATAAAAACACCAACACAATATAACAAAACAATGCAATGAATAATTTAATATATAAATGGTTATTTGATAATGATACCAAGAGGAAGCAACACAATCAATAATAGAATCAATAGTAATATTATCAATCAACGGTTGACAAATTAAATGAATCACCTTTAATAGTGAAAAGTAAATTCACTTCCTCACTCAATTAAGAGTTTGGTATTTGGCTAAGAGTATAATCAAGTTATTAAAATTGGTACATTGCCTCCAAATTTAACTAGTTTAGTATTTGGTCAAGAATTTAAAAGACAACTTTTATCGCCTTCAATACCATCTTCAATTACATTAATTGAATTCGCTAGCTATGGTCTATTTTTACATACAAATTACAATCATTAACAATTGGTGGTAAATTAAACAATATTTCAGTCAATTCATTTCCAAATACTCTAACTCATTTAAGTGTTTATGAAAATAACACTCGGTCGTGGTTGTATTGAAATTATCAATCCATTGGATACACAATATTTTGCTGATAAAATTAAATTAATAAATTATTGATAATTTTCGTTACTATGATTTTTAAAATTAAATTAAATTTTTTTTTTTTTTTTCGTTTTTTTGAAACTTTTTAGTTTTTCGTTTTTTTTAATAGTTTTTTGTAACAAGACAGATAAAAAATATAAAATGAGAAAAACAGTTAGAAAAAACAAACAAATAAAAAGAGAATTAGCAGCAATTGAAAAAGATAAAGCAGAAGTTGAAGCAATTTCAAAAGTATCTAAAACAGTTGTTAAACCAGTTGCACCTGTAAATTCAAATTGGAATTCAACTAAAGAAAAGATTAAAACTAAAAATGTATCATATCAAAAGAAAAAAGAAGCAAAATTAAAGTTAAAATCAGCAACTCCATATACAAGTACAAAAGTACAAGATGAAAAGAAACCATCAATCACTGATTTCAATCAATTATGTCAACAACATAATATAGTTGCTCCGACTATAAAAGTTGATGCACTAGTTAAACCAACACAACAAGTTATAGATAAATTGTAAATAACACACTCTCATACACATATAAACATACACAAGAATATTACACCTCTACTCAATACTAATACAAACAACTCTACTACCCATCATACAGGAACGAAACATCAAAATTCTTTTCAATTGATTGTAAAATTATAGAAATTGAAGATAGTAAAAGTACTTTAGGAAAGATATGTATTGCCAATTCAAATGGTGAAATTGTATATGAAAAGATTGTAATTCCATTGGAAAAGATTGTAGATTGTAGAAGTAAATTCACAGGATTAACAAAAGATAAAATTCAAAAAGAAGGTACAGAATTTTTAACAGTTCAAAAAGAAGTAGAGAAAATAATTAGAAATAAAATCATTGTTGGTCATGATTTGTCATATGATTTAAAGAGTTTAAAATTAACACATAAAAAGAAACAACTTAGAGATGCAACCCAATTCACCAAATTTCATAATCCAGAAACACAATCTGAGGATTCATTACGTTCAATTGCATCTCGTGAATTAAATTTTGCACCTCAAATTTGGGAACATACAAATTCAAAAAGAGATTGTATTATCAATTGTATCCTTTATAAACAAAATCATAAAGAATGGGAACAATTTATAAATAATAAATTTTATGGTCAACAACCAATATCATCAACAATTACTAAAAAATAAATTATACAATAATTACAACTACAACAATAACAATTATTTTTATTTTGTAAGATTTAAATTGTTTATATTTTTAAAGCTAATTTTTTTGAAGGAGAAACTACCATCATAATAATAATAAAAATAACAATGATTAATAAGGCACCAACAATAATACCAACAAGTTGAGCTTTTGAAAGACCTGATGAGTTTGAAGATATATTACCAATTAAATTTTCATTTTCATTTGATAATGGTTCACTATCGAATAAAATAGAGAAATCAGGATCAATTGTAATTGTTTATTTGTAGTGTGGAACATTTATACCAATAATATGATTGTACTGTTGATGCTTCTTTAATTGGATTAAATGATTGGTCTAATGCAATATTAGTAAATGAAGTTATTGTAGAATCTACAATTACATAATTCTAAGTTATATTTATTTCGATCAAGAATTATCATTTGATATTAATTTACCAATATCTTTGAAATCAATAATCATCTCTTCACATAGTAAATCATTTTTGAAATCATTATATTGTTTTATAATTTTATAAAATTATATGATAACAATAATGAAAATAATAAATAATAGCCTAAAAGGTTTATGTTTTTAAAAAGTGTAATTGTTTATTAATTGATTTTCAATTATTGTTTCAATTTTAAATGATTTTATATGTTTAAACATTTGGTGGTTGTTGTGTTTATTTAATATTACTTTAATGGATTCTATAAATTTATTAATTAAAATAGTTTTTTCTTCATCTCCAAGTTGTTCTAGCTCAAGTACAATTGTATAATTTGTAATTCTTGTATTATTTGATATTAAATATTCAATTAAATAAATTGATAAAATATCTTGAATGTGTATACTAGTTATTGAGTTATTATTAATTATCATTGAATAAAAGAATTTAATTATTGATGGTTGTTGATTTAATAGATGGTTGTCATTGTCATTATAGATACTTATTAATGTGAGGTGTTTTAATGAATTACTACTTTCAAATACGCCTTTAATATAATTCCAATATTTAAAAGTTTTAATACTATTAGATGAGGTGGTGGTATCGTTTTCGTTATTACTATTAGGATATAATACTATATCCAATTGATTTTTAAATGATTGTTCTTGATATAATGTTTTAATTAACTTTTTAAAATAAAATGAAATTTCTAAATTTTTTAAATTTTTAAATGTTTTAAACAGGTGGTATAGTGATTTGATTGAAGAGTATTTAGATATTACAGAGGTTGTTTTAAATGATAGATTTTCAATTAAATCTTTTGAAACCAATGGTGATTTAAATGATTTATAAATTGATGTGATATTATCTCCAAAGGAAATTTCAATTGTTTTAATGGGGGTTTTTACATTTAGAATGTGGATTAATGGAGTTTCGTCATCTTTGGGTTCGGTTGTTTTGATTTCTTTTGGTAGTGGTTTTGCTTCATTATTGTTATTGTATATGTAGTGATCTATTGATTTAATATGTTGGTGTTTTAGTTGACTGTATTGAGGTATTTTACATTTTGATATTTTTAAATTGGTAAATCCTAACGTTTCAATAAATATAGTCGACTTTTCATAACTACCAAAACCACCCGAACTGAATATTGAGGCTGGCGAATAAAATGATTGATCATTAACGATGATTATTTGTTTTAAATTATTATAAATTTTAAAACCATCGAATATTTCATTTTCTGATAAAGTTAAATGGTTTATCACTTTTGCTAATTCCATTAACTCGTATTTAGATGTTTTTTTATCGTCATTATCATTACCATCACTACCACCATCTTTTATTAAATAATTTTCAAAATTTAATTTTAAATATTTAATTGAATCGTTGTTTATAATTGAATTATTTGATTGTGGTTTAGTTTCTTTTAATTTATATAATATTGTTGAGTAATTTAACTTTTCATTAAATTTATAATCGAAATCTATAGAGACAGTTAAACCATCTTTTATGTATTGAAACCAACTTTTGCAAACCAACGATAGGAATTCAATTGAAGTTGTGTTAATTGATTTGTGTTTTACTTTTTTATTTTTATAATTAAAATCATCAATTATAAAACCTAATATTTTTTTATTTATATAATGCGATATAATTAATAAACCCATTTTTTTTTTGTTGTGATTATTCAAAAAAAAGGTTTTTTTTGAGATTGTTGCAATTTTTTTATATTTTATTTAAGTAAGAAAAAACAAAGAAAATCTATTTATTAATTCTTTTTTTTAGTATATTTAAAGTATAATTAACAAAAGATTCATCAATGATGTTCGTAATGTAGGTATTTTTATATCACCTGAATGAATATCCAAATTTAAACCATTTGATCTAAATTCTTTTCTAATTGAACAAATTTCCTCAATGTTATCAATTGATCCAAATATTGAGACAACATTTACAAGTGATATTTTATTATTTAAACAATGCAATAACTTTTCTCTAATTTTTTTTTGTATTTGATCTACCATTGCTGAAGGATGGTGTAATTTAATTTTATCCAAAACTGCTTTATAATGTAATATTGTTTTATATTGCTAGTACTTATAGAAGATTAACTGATTGATCACATTTAAATTTAATTAACCAATTATCAATTTGAGCAATCTTAAAATGATTTACTCTCCCCATTTATTAAATTTAATTTTATTCAGTTGTTTTTAAAAACACAATTATTTAATGATAGATAGTTTTTCAATGATATTTGTATGTATTTAACCCATAAACTTAACCAACATGCTTCTTAAATTGGAACTGTTCCACCTGCAGTAGTTTGTAAAAATGGATATATTGAGCCACATTCTAAAATTAATTTACTAATTTCAGAAATATTATTTAATTTACTGTAATATAAATATTGATCAAAATTAAACCCATTCAATCTACATAGGTCATTACAAAATGCACTTTCAAGTAATGATGTTTTATTTGATGAATGGGGTATTAAACTATTACAATTGTACATTAATCCCGATATTGAATCAACAACTGAATGTAATAATGGTTCTTAATAATTTCTTTATCTTGATTAAATTGCTCACATTCGAAATATCCATTTTCAAATAAACTAGGTTGAACAAATTATTATTTTAAAACTTGCAACACTTTTTTTTTTTAATTATTATATCCAATGATACCGTAATCTCCAATCTTATTAAACGAGAAAATTATAATTAATTTGTTATAAAGGGTGAAATTAAATTATTAGATTTTATTTTTATTTTTTTTTGTTTGTTTTAAAAAATATAAATATTTATGAATAATTTCAATATATTAGTTTATTGAGTTTCAGGCATAGTACAAGGACAACAACCTGCTGGTAATTCACCAGGTGTACAATATTTAATTTGCATTGTACAAAAGACACCACTACAATCATCTTGTTTTGGTGTGCAAGGACAACAACCTGCTGGTAATTCACCATCTTTACAATACCTAACTACTGCTGCACATGCGATTTTTGAACAATCTGGTTTTGGTGGGATATGGCATGGGCAACAACCTGTTGGTACTTCTCCTTCTTTGCAATATTTCATTTCCATTGTACAAGCTACTGCTTTACATGGTTCACATCTACCACAACAACTACCTTTTGGAATTACTGAATGATAATATACTGGACATACTGGTTGTGCGCATCTAACAAGACTACAATCAATTGCTAATGTTGTATAACTGCATAATGAAATTAAAAATATTGCTACTAAAAAAATTTTGAATACCATTTTATTTTATATTAAAAAATTTATTACTAATATTTATTATTTTAACAAAATAAAATTATTTTGTTAAAATAATAAATATTATTATTTTTATTTTTTTTTTTTTTTTTTTTTTTTTAAAATTTCAATTAACAAATATTTTGACCAATACAAAATAATGAGAAAATCAAAAAAAACAAAAAAATTAATATAAAAAAAACAAAAAAAAAAACTGAATATGTGGTTGGATAAAATCAAAATTCAAATAACAAACAAAGGTTAACAAAAAGAGATATAGAGATATAGAAATAAAATAATCCTTTATAGAAATTTCTAAAATAGTATTAAACAGTCATCGAATTTGAAAGACATATCCATCAAAATAAATTCCTACAGAATCTAATAACCCATTTAATTTTACAGAAAAATAAAAATTTGTTATTTTTTCGTATTTTTATTTTCTAAAAAATGAAAAAATTGAATTTTTTGTTGTTGATACACCAGTGCTTGTAATGGTACTTGTGTTGTCATTATTATTGTTGTTGATTGTTGGTTTAATAAATTTAATTAAATTTAAATTTGATAAATCAATGGTTGTAAATTTATGTAAATTTAAATTATCAATTGAACAATTATTAAATGAAAAACTATTATTTTTTATGGATAATGTTTTAATGTTTGATGATGATGATGAAAAGAATTGATTTGATGATAATAATTTCAATATATTTTCAATTGAATCTTTTGGTGAATCTTCTAGAGTGGGAAATGATATAATAAATTCAACCAATTTATTATTTTTAATGTTGTCAAACATTGAAAATAACTTTACAAAATAATCATAATTTAAATATTTTGCACTACTGAATCTAAATTCAAATTCAACAATTTCTAAATTTTCGTATGGACCATACAATTCTTGTGACGCCCATTTCTTTTTAATTAGTCCATTTAATTGATACTTGTTATTATTTTGTTCTGCAAAATATTCTTGAACCAATATAGTCAGTTTCTTTGTTTTTGAACCACATGTTAAATAATATTGTCTAGAGTATAATGCAATGGATATAATTGATTCATTTAATAAAAATGATTTATCATTTGATGTAAATTCATTTTCATATGGTGTTTCAACACCACTATGTAAATTTATAACCAATTCAATGCCTTTTTCAATTTGTAATTCTGTGATTAATCTATTCCAAACTTGATTAACAATTTTATTTGTAGTTGTAATTGTAAGATGTTTTAATGTTTTTGACCACTTAAAATAATTTATATCTGTATTTGTAATTTCACCACGATATTCTAATTTCTCTATTGAATTAAATTGATAAAGTTTATTATTTCTTGCAGTAAAATGAAATTCATAAACTACATTTAAACGATACCCATCAATAGCAGGTGGAAGAAATATTTGTGATCCATGTCCAACCTTTGATCTATCATATGATGATATGAATTTTGCATCATTCTTTATAATTGAATGGGTAGAATGTAAATTTAATTTTGAAAAGTTATCACAATTTACATAAATTGGGCAAACTGTTGATTCATTTATAGTTGTAACCACATTTTGAAATATTGATTTTGACAATAACGAAATTTCAAATTTTTCAAACATACTTGTTTTTAAATCATCAACCAATAAACAAATGATTTTAATTTTTAAATAATTTGGTATGTTGTAATATACAGTACCTGCGACCATGGAAATACTTGAACTTGATTTAATTTGGTATGTTTTTGATTGTTCATTATTAAATAATGGTGAACCAGTTATAAATTTATCAATTAAACCAATTGGCAATACTTGAATTAAATAATTTAAATTTGATTTTATAAAATTGATTTTTATTGGACTATTTTCAATATTGAAAAAAAAACATGACTCTACAATTGATGATAAATCAATTAATGATAAACTAATTTTATGTCTTGGATTTAAAATATCATTGAATTTTAATTTATAAATTTCAGAAAGTGTTTTTGTATTTGAAATTTTGTTACCATTACTACCCAACAATGATGTTAAAATGAATTCATCAATTCTAAAAATTGATTCAATATCAAATTCATGAATGTTTTCATTACCAATACCAGATTTTTCAATGTAGATTTGTGTGATTTCTTTCTTTTTACTAATTTCTAAATGTAATGGACCCAATGAATAAATGAATTCTAATGCTATATTAAATGGTAAATGTGATATATAATTTAATATAGTATTACCATAAACACCTGCACTTTGTGAAATGTTACCACTGTTTTTTGAAATACCATCTTTTAAAAACTGATCACCATGATTATTTATATTTATAACCATTATGTATAATGAATTGAATAAATTGAATTTATAATTCATTACCATTAAACCAACAATTGTTGAATACTTTGAACGGAAATCCAATGGAGTTGAAATTATATTACCATTATTTGAATCATTTGTTTTAACTGTTAACTGTTCACCAGAACAAGATAAAATCAATTCTAACAATGCCACTCTTTGTTGTTTTGTTTTAAATATTTGAATTGTATCAAATTTATGATTTAAATTATTTCTATGATTATTGCTATTTTCAATATATAATAATTTCCATGTAATTTCTTTTAATTTTAATTGGTCATCTTGATAAAGTGATAATATTTTATAAAATGTTTTACCAATATCAGCTTGTATTTCAATTGGTGTAGTTGAAATTGGTTCACATATATAATTACGATTATCAATTGCCATTAATAAATTATAAATTTGATCTCTGTAATTTGATTTGAAATATTGTATATCAATATTACCCCGTTCAAATATTGACATAATTAATATAACCAGCGTTGAGTTATATCCATTTTGATTATCATCATATTTTGATCTAATTTCAAATAGACAATCAATGATTTTAATTGATAATTCCACACTGAAATTCTCTATATTTCTATAAATTAATCTTTGAAATTCTATTATCTCCTTTTCTACTAATCTATTAAACGTTGAAAATGGATGTTCTTTTATAATTGTCAATATAAATTCTTTAAAATTTTCATCATTTTTAAATGTTGATAAATAACCACTATACAATGTCATAAATGAAATTTCAATTTTTTTACAATCTCTAAATTCATTATGTAATTTAAATGATCTATATACAATGTAATGTGTGTATGTACGGTATGTTAGTAATTTATTTACTACTATATTGTTGTTGATATGTTTATAATGTGATAAATGAAATTTTACTCTTTTAAAATAACAAATTCTTCATGTGTTGGTATCATTCTTAAATTTACATTAAATCTAAGATGATTAATAAATGATAAAAAGTAATGAACATCTTCTTTATTTGTTTTAATATATTTAAATACTGAATCATAATCAAGGATTGAACCTTCTATAATAATAAGTTGCGACATATATTATTTGATCAGTGTTAACCGTTTTTTTTTGATGTTTTTTTAAAAATTATGAAAAATTAAAAAAAAAATAAATTAATTTTTTAGAATATCAAGATATTTCAATTTATTGCAAATAAAACCACCAACGCAATACATTTATTTATATAATTAAATTACAAAGTATCGTGATATTTTTATTATTTTGGTGTGATGTTAATAAGCTGTAATAAATTTTATAATAGTTAGTAAACATAATATTTTATATAAATATAATATAATACATTACCTTTTTAAATGGTTCGACCAATGATTTTAAATTTAAAAATGGGACAAATGTTGATAAATCAATACCAAATTTCGAGATATAAGATCCAAATTTTTCAACATCTAAATATAATTGAATTGAAATCTTATCAATATCAGATACTTCATTACCAGTAATTGAAGAAGCTGCTTTATTTCTTTTTACCATTTTATTTAATATATCATTTGATTGAGTTACACTTTGAATTAAATTACCTGCTGCATTTTTAAATCTGTACATTAAAAATTTAAAAAGGTTATTAATAAATGTGTTGTATTTACAAAATTATAAAAATAACATTAAATTATATATGTACCCTTCAGTTATTGGAGTTAATACTTGAATTGCTAAATTTAATTTAATTTCATTTGGAATTGTTGATGATAGAATTGGCGTTGAACATTTAACATTTAAAAATGATTCCAATGGTGATATTAAATTCGAAACGTAAACAGATGGTTTAGTTGGTACTGGTTTATTTGTCATTCTATATGTTGATCTTAATGTACCAATGAATTCAATATGTTCTGAACATTTTGAAATTAAATGATTTACAATTATATTTATCATTCTTGGTATTAATTGCTCCATTGTAAAACATGTTTCTAAAATTCCATCTGTAAATACCATAAAATAGATAAATTAGTAAAAAAATATACAATATACATTAATTGTTTTTTTAAAAATTTAAAAAATGTGATACTTACTTGAAATTATATTAAAAATTTCATTTTGATTTTGATGAGTACCAATTGTTTTAATTATTAAATCTTTATATTGAGTTGATATTTTTGATTTAATTTTATAAATATCTGAGCATACATATATAAAATTTTCGGGTGATGATTGTTTGTTTGTAAGTTGTTGTTGTTGTGGAATATTATTACTGTTGTTGTTGGTGGTGTTGTTTGTAATTGGTGATTTTGGTATGAATTTTGAAGCTATATTACTTGCAGTTGTAATTGTTTCATTACTATTTTCTAGTTGTTGTTGTTCTGCTTGAGCTTGTTGTGCCTGTTGATATTCTAATTCAACTGGTACCAATGTATCACTAATAAATGTATCATATCTTGCAATCAGTTGAAGGAATAATTTGAAAAACTTTGATGATAAATCAAATATAAATATTGAATTTGACCAACATTTTTCAATACATTTACGTAATCCATCTGTTGATTTTAAAAAGTAATATTCATTTAAATAATCACCATTACCATTGTTGTTACTACTATTACCACTAGTTGTTGGAATTGATAATTGATCAAATAATGGTACATTTAAATAAGAATATTCAAATGTTGTTGCAATATCAGTGAAACAAAGTTGAAAGTAAACAGCGAAATTCCATTTTTTCCATAAAGCAGTATAACTGGTTGAAGTTCTAAATTGATTTAATGATTCTTTACTATTTAAAAATAACAATTCAATAGATTGTATAAAATTAAAAGTAAGATAATAATTTTTATAAAATAAATCTGTAATACCAGTTGCAAATATTTGTTTAAAATGAGTTAACTGTTCTTCAATCTCTGGTAATAATGATTGTGATAAAAAGTAATAATTATTTGTTGTTATTTCACCACTGTTACCACCACCACTGCCAATATTTGTTGATACCATTTCATTTGAAGTCTTGATAATATGTTGTTGTTGTTGTTCGTTTAAATTATTAATTAAATTTGAAATGTTAAAGAATGGACTACAATTAACTTTTAAAAATTCCAATATAGTTTCATAAATTTGTGATAATCCATCGGTAGTTGATTTATTAATTTCTAAATTTCTTAATGTTATAATTTGTGATAATTTCGGTTTTAAAATTAAACTTTTAAATAACTTGTATGGTACATTGATTTTATCTATAATTTGAAATGTTTTTAAACATGATAATAATATTTTTTCATCTTGTAATTCTTGTTTTTTATCTTCATTTGATTTGTTACCATTACCACTACTATCTATATGTATAAATCTTTTTAATGATTCTTTAAAAATTGGTTCAATCTTTTCTAAAATTTTATTTGATAATTCTTTAATTTTCTATTAATAATTAATATAAAAATGTTAGTATTTATAGTGTTGAGGAGTATCTATTATATTGTTGATGTTACTACATACAGAAGATAAAGATTGAAATATATTATATTTTAATTCATCAGATGATAATGATGACATTTGATTTTGAATTTGATAAAATGAATTTGAAATTCTTTCAATTAATAATTCTAATACCTCGGTGTTGTCATTGTTATGGTTGTTATTATCATTCTTTTTAAATTCATTTGGATGAGTTAATTGATATAATTGGTCAAATAAATGATTCATATTATTTAATGTTTCTGAAATTGAAATATATAATTGTAATAGTTTCTTTTTTTGTTCAATAGATTTCTTTTCATTTAATTTATCTTCAACACATTCTCTAACCTTTATAATTTCATTATTAAATGACTGTATGGATAGTTAAAAGTATGTTAATATGTTTGTTTTTTGTTTATAAACAATAATAATAACAATGTGCTATAGAATATATCCTTACTTTAATTTCAGATTTAATTGAAGATTGTGAAATTGAAAATTCATTTAAAATTACATCAAATCCAACCAATGAAGTTGACAGTGAAAAGAATGATTGATATTCTTTATTAATTAATTCTATTAATTCTGAATCTAAATGTTTACTGTATTCTCTAAGATCTTTTTGTACACTTTCTAAATTTACACGTTTTCTACAATCACTTATAAATTGATCGATTTCAAATGTATTGGATGTGAATACATCTTTACTAAAACATAATGGTAAATAAAAATTATCATTATTACTATTACTGTTGTTGCTGTTATTATTATTACTATTTATATTATTATAACTATTATTTAATGATGATAATGAATTATATGATGATGATGTTGATAATGTTCCATTATTATTACCAATACCATTATTACTATTACTTAAATTCATAATGTAATGTAAAATCTAATTAGATTGCGTGTTCAGAAAAATAAATAATGAAAAAAAAAATGAAAAAATGAAAAAAAAAAAAAATTTTGTGTTTTTTATGGTAAAGTTTAGTTTGTGTTCAAATCTATATCTACACTATCTATAGTTAAATATTTGAGTGATGATAATGGTAATTCAGATAATGATGGTGGTGGGTTTATATTAAATCTACTTTCTAAATCTAATTTAGTTAGACTTTTAGGAAACAAACCACCAAATTTCGAAAGTGGATAAAAGGTGAATCTGATATATAACTCCTTAACAGTTTTTGGTATTGATGATGGTTGGATTTGACAATCTTCCATATCTTCAGTTTGACTACAACTATAAATACCAAGTTTAATTAATGATCTTGGTAAACTTTGATTTGATATATAAAGGTTACCATCTCTTCCTCCTTGTATAAACAGTGATTGTTGTGAATGTTCTGATTCTTCTAATTGTTGATTTATTTTAATTAAAAATATTTTTATAGTGAGATGCAGAGATATAATTATTTTTTTCTATTGTTATTTTAGCCAGTAGTGAGTTGAATGAAATGAAATGGCTTAAACATTTTTCTATCATTTTATACTGATAAAAAAACACAGATACTGACACTAAATAAAAATTCAAAAAAATAAGATTGATAGACACCCAAAAATATCTTAAAAGAAAACTAATAGTAATAATAAAGGTATACACAATGATCATTTATTATTATTATTTTAATAATTTTTTATAATTTTGAAAGTGTTAAAGGATTTGATAATATAAAATCATTTCTATTTTTATTAATTGATTTTTTGATCATTTTATTGTGTGTTTTGGATTTACTTTTACTAGTCAGGAAATAATATTTATTATTATTTGTTTGTTTTGATTAAGCATCAACAACTTCAAATTCATGATCTGGATCTGGCATACCAGCATCAGCTTCAACTTCATATGCAGCTGTACCTTTGAGAAGAGAACCACCACTACTTTTGAATGTGAATTTACCTGGTGATTTTTCAACTGGAGTCCATTCAATGTTTGCTGGTGTAGATTTATCAGCATGTGATAAAGTTGTTGAGCCTGGAGCCAATGCTAAATACTTTTTGAATTGAGTGTTTACAAAGTTTACTTTCCCATTACCAGCATCTTCAACTGTCCATTCTTCGAGTTTCTTTTGGTTTGCACTAAGATCAATTACACCATTATTATTTCTAACAAATGCATCTTGAGCAATTGATTTAAGGAATACTTTTTTACCCAAATATTTAGCCATTGGATGTGGTGTTGTGTTTGATCCACCTTGACCTGGTGCTGTACATTTTCCATATAATTCCATTCTTACTCTATATGTGGAATATAATAATTTGTAAATATAATATTATACTAGTATAATATATATAATAAAATAGTTTAAACTTACGAAATATAACCATACCAAGTTAATGGTATAACCATTATACTTCTTGCAACAATTGGTGGATTAAAATGATGAGTAGCAATTACATTTCTACCAGTTGTACCAGCGATTGCTGCACCACTATTATAATCTGAATAGGTTGCACCATCAAGAGAGTACATTACTTTATAAGTTGTAACCCCTATTTATACACAACAAATTATAATTATTAGAATTTGTAATAGTCATTTTGCAATTAACAACAATAGTAAACACAATACAAACATTGATCAGAGTCACCACGACCTTGAATTGAAAGAGCATTAAATGTACAAGGTACAGCAGTTCCCAACATTATATGTTGATTGGCATCTGATCTTTGAGCACACCAAGAACTAACCGGTTTAACAGCTGAACCTGTACCACTATTTCCAACGAAATTCAATAAAAGATTATGTTGACCATAATCTGCTTCATAATAAGAACTACATCTTATATTAACTAAACTAGAATATAAAAATTGAACAAGTCCTGTAGTAGTTGTAGTAGTCATTTTGTTGTAATAATTGATAATAGTAATTGATAGTTGATAATTTGAATAATGATTTTTCCAATTGGATTGAAGCCTTTTTATAGAAATAAATTAATAGCTGGTTTTTATTTTTTTTTAAATAAATTAAATTTAATTCAAATTAAATGAAGTAAACCTTTTTTATAACCCCATTGACACACAAATCACCATATCAATAATGATTGAAAATTTGGATTTTAAAAATATTTAAAAAATAAAAACTATGATATGTTCAATTTACAAAAATAACTACTTTTTATTTTATTTTTTTTGTTGTTGGTTTGTTTTTTTGAAATTAAATCTCTTTACATTGTGTATTTAGATACCAATCCATAATCAATATTTTTTAATATTTATTTTATAAAAAAAAAGCATCACCAACAACAATCTGGAGGATTATCATTTTTTATGAGCAATACAATAACATAAAAAATAGTTATTTTTGTATGTCTGTCATTTTATAATTATTGGAAAGTATTAACGTTCACTTTATCATTTTTGTGTTAACCCATTACAAAATATCATATTGTAGATTGCTAAATTCTTTTATTTTTTAAATAATCCACACAAAGATTTTGGTACAAAAATTAATTATTTTGAAAGTTTGTTCGTAAGAGTATTGAATTAAACAAAGGTTAACTCAAACACTAGTCATGTGAATTCTTTTATTATTTCTTTCTTTATCGTTTGTTTGTTTGTTTATTTAGTTATTAATTCCCAAATTTTAATAAATCCATCATCACCACAAGATGCTAATATATTTGAATATTACTCTATTAATTACTATTTCTCCAACATTTAAAAAATAATATCCATTTGTTTGTGTAACCAATGAAAAAATAAAAAAAAAATTTTTTTTAAAAAAGTAGTTTGTGTAATATCATTACCAAATTTGTATTACAATTTATTAAATGAATTTTTCTAATATTATAAAATCTATACCACTTTTAGTGTATGTTTTTGTTGTTTTTTTGAAATTAAATTTATTTATATAAAAGTCTGATTTCTCTACTCTTGCATTACACCAAATTCGTTTTATTTGATAATCATTTTGTTGTTTATGTAAATCTAATGCATATTCTAATAACTGTTTTCCGTAACCCATATTTTGAAATATAACTTTTGTTGCAAATTTCCTAAATTGTAATTCACTGTTTTCTCTATTTATAAATAATGATACAACCGATATTGGTTCTGTTTTACTAATTTGATCAGAACCTATTAAAAATAACCCCAAATGAATTGTATTACCATTTTTATCATTATCACCTTCAACCCTAACATAATCTATTTCTTTATCAGGATACATTACTTCTCTTCTTAGTAATAATACTTTATCATATTCACATTCTTTTATTATAAATTTATTCATTTTGATTTTTAAAAAAAAAATTGTAAAAATGAAAAAAACCTTTGTTTTTTGATTATATTATAATAATTAAATTATAAAAAACAAATAAATAATTATTATTGT
>JABXES010005865.1:0-30996 GCA_013375695.1 Dictyostelium brefeldianum
ATCCACCATTATTCTTTGACTATGATTCAATTATTACAATTCCATATGATATTGATGATGAAAAATTACAAACACTATTCTCAAGAGTTGAAACATTTCTTTATAATTGTGATGGATTTTATTTGATAATCATTTAGAAGAGGTTGTGATGATGGTTATAGTGATGTGAAGTATTAGTAATTCAAGGTAAAAATCAAATTTCTTTAAAAACATTGCAAATTTTAACAAGAGATAATTTTTATTTATTCAAATTATTAAATAATCTTTACGAATTGTTTGAAAAATTGAAACAACTTTTCAATTTTGAAAATTTAAGAATTGAAATTGTAGATGATCATAATGTACTCTCTGTGACATTTCAAAAGATGAAATTAATTTTAAAAGATTAACTCAATACAAACGCCCTGTAGATATTAAAAATATACCAAAACCAATAAAAACAGTTACACCAACATCACAATATTGTTAAACAACCTGTTGTATAATGCCACAAAATACTAATAAAAAAAAGCACAAACAAAAAGTTGTTATAATTTTATTATTGTGATTGTGGGTGGAGGTTATTTTTTATTATAAAAATAATTTCATTGAAGTAATTATATCAGAATAAATTGAAGTTGGAGTTTCCAATTCACTCAACATTGTAGTATTATAATCAATTAAGAAACCATTTATACCACATAGTGTTTCCAAAGCAACAGAAGTTAATTTAATTGAACCACGATTATATTGAGATGTTTTTGTACAATTTTCAGGAATTGTAGTACCAAATACTTCTTTGTAAATAGCGGAATTCTTTGAAGCCATACTTTTCCAAATGTCAAAATAAGTTGAATCAATTACCAAATCTTTAATACGATCAGATAGTAATGGATCAGGGTTTGATACCAATCCTAAATGATATTCCCAAAGTGAACAACGAAGTTGATGTGCAAATTTAGCTGCTTTAAATGGTAATCCATTTACACGACTATCAACCAATTCTCTATCTTCAATGATTGCACAAATTTCACTATCTCTTGATCCATTCAATGAACGATCATTTATATTTGCACTACCAATTATTGCTATTTTATCATCAACAATTAATATTTTACTATGGACGTAAATTTGTTCTGTAAATATGATATCACCATTTGCATCCCAATTTCTTAACGAGTTAATTGTCAAGTATTGATCGATATTCAATTCTGGAAACTTTTTCAACAATTCATTTTTAATACCATTTATTGATTTTTCTGTATACTTTATAATCAGTTGAGTATCAACATCATATATATCACCTTCACAATGTACTGGAAGTAAAATGATCACACGAAATACTTGATTTAACAATACTGCTTTTTCAATCCTTTTGTAGATTGCAAATGCAACTTGATTATTTGGTTGGGTGAATCCAACTGATGATATGAAGAATTGATTTTGAATGTATATAAAATGTTGTGATAAATTAATTAAATTCAAATATGCCTTGTAAATTGAATTTTCCAATACTTGACCTGCTGACCAACCACATACTGATCTAACAATTTGAACTTTACATGTACCACGTGTTTGTGGATGATGTTGTTGTTGTTGTGAATGATGTTGTGCATGAATTGTTGGTAATGGCTGTTGTTGTGGATGTGGTAATTCATCAACTGTATTTGTATTTGTACCTGTATGACTATTAATTACTGAATTACCACTTGTACTTAATACATTATGACCTGTACCACCACTACCACCTGACGATGAAATTGGAGCAACAGTTTCCAATGATGATAATAAATATGGATAACTTTTATAATCTCTATTTGAATCTTTTGCATGATTCCAACGTTGAATAAAATTATATGTAACATCTCTTGCAGCTTTACCATCCAATGAAATTGAAACATCATGCCATGGCATACGAGGTTGAGTATTTCTATCGACTAGACAATCTTTTAAATTATTTACAGGTTTAGCAATACAACTGTTAATGTAATCAGCACCAGGGAAATTAATTTCCAAATTATCTTTTACAAAATAATATTCATTATCATAACGACCAAAACATAAATCCAAACCACCAATAAATGCAATACGTTGATCAACAACCACAACTTTTTGATGATGTGACCAATACAATGGTAACATGTGAGGATGACGTATAACTTTAATATTTCTACGATGCATTTTTTCAAAAAAACTTTTAACACCACGACTACCCAAATCCATTGCAATCATTGTTTCATCCCAAATCAGTATATATATTTTAACACCTTCAGATGCTTTCTTCATCAATATTGTATCCAATCTATATTTATCGGGTGTTTTACTTGTACTTGTTCTATTTAATGAAACATTTGGAGATATCCACCAACCAGCAATATAAATTTCCGATACAGCATGTTTCAATGCTTTATAAACACCCTTGAAATAATGTGATCCATTAATGTATGCAACAACATTGATATCCTCTTGTGGTGATGCAAATGAATGATAACGATATGATCCTTTTGAATTCTCTCTAATTGCATTAACAAAATTCGAAGCTCTATGTGAACTTAATGAAATAAATGTTTGCTCTGTATCATCGTATCTTCTTAATATGAAATCTGTTGCCTCCTTGTTTCCATCAATTTGTTTACTTAGTGATCCTTTAAATAATGATTTTAATTTCATGTGATGTTTTGGATGCTCTTTTGGTATAATCTTTACATTGGTCTTGAATAAACATATAACTTTTGATGGTTTGGAAAATAATCTTTTATATCCAATTAAAAATCCTGATCTAACTTCAAACCATCTCAATGAATACGCTTTAATTATACCTAAATATTTTTCATAATATAAATATCCTGATGCTTGTTTATATTTAATACTTGATTTTAACTAAATAAATAAATAAATTAGTAACTAATGTTTGTTACAAATATATGGATATTGATATATAATATGGGATACTTACATAATCTTCAATTGGTTTAACATAACATAAATAAATTAAATCAAAAAAACCGAAACATCTTGGTATGTCAGAATTTGAAACTGAACGTTTAATAAACTCTTTCATTTCCAATGAGGTATCTTTAAAGAATGGTTGTTCTGAAGACATTGATTTTTGATAGAATGAATCTGAACGAGGGAATGAAGGTGTTCGTTGAATTGAATTTACAGTACTTAAACCTTCTCTATATATATTATTTACAACTTCATCAGGTGTACCAATTGAACCTAACCCAAATACATTTAATACAGTTAATGCATCAATACCTTGAATCATTTCTAATAATTCAGTTTTATATACAGCACCTTCTGATTTCTTTCTACATAATTTAAATACTAATTCTGATTTCTCTTTTAATGTACCACGTGTCATTATTGATATAATTTCAATTAAATGAATGATTGAAGGATCACGATTTGGTGGTAAATTGTATCGTTTTCTAATGTATGAAAATAAATTCTCTGTTAAATATGATATGATCATACGATATTTGAGTACTTCTGATGAACTATCAATATAATCAAATTCATCTTCTTTCAATGTTTTACCACCCCATAGATTACTATCTCGAATTATTGAAAATTGTGATCTATAAAGATTAATTGATTCAATCTTTTCTTGTGATGGTGGTTTTTCATCGGAATCTTCTTCATCATAATCATAATCAAATGTAATTTTACTTGTATTACTTGCATTACTAATTAAACTTGCATTACTTGTTAATAATGGATTGTTATTGGTGTTGTTATTGTTGGTGTTATTTACATTTGTAGGTGTTGTTGAAATTGCTGGTTGATCATTTATATCATGTGGATTATTATAATTGTAAACTATATTATTTAAATTATTATTATTTTGTGATTGTAATATTTGTAATTGTAATTGTTCTTTCAAGTATGCTGCTGATTCGGTTTGTGTTTGTTCAATTATAATTTGAGTATTTGAATCTTTTGATTTACTTAGTATATTGGTTGTTTTTGTAGTGGTTGTAATTGATGATGATTCTGCCTCTTCTGATGCTTGTGATGTTGCTGTTGCTGTTGTGCTATTATTATCTAGTTGATGTTGATGTTGATGTTGATGATTATGATTGTGTTGATGTTGATTATCATCAGATGAAAATGGTATTGCTGTTGTTGCTGTGGTTGTAGTTGCAGTTGTAGTGGATGTTGTAGTTAATGACGCTGCTATAATTGCAGGTGCTCTTTCAATTGCACCATTTGCATGTAATGAAGATGATTCTGATGTTGATATTTCGTTATCTTTATTCTCTTCATTTTCAATTCCTTCTTCTTCATCTTCCTCTTCTTCTTCATCTTCATCTGATAAATCTGATGAATTTATATCTAAACTTGCAGTATAATGATTCAAACTATAGTGATCATTACTTAAATTATAAATATCGTTATCTTCTTCATTGTGGTGTTGTTGTTGTTGTGGTTGTTTATTATTGTTATTACTGTTTGTAGTTGTTGTTGTAGTAGTAGTTGGTCTTTGATTATTATTACCATTATTATTATTATAACTATTATGTAAATTACTATTTAAATTATTATTTATTGGACTTGTATTATTACTTGTATTAAAAGATTGATTTGAACGATGTGAACTATTAAATTCTTTTTTATATACTAAATCTTCATTATAAAATAATGATGATAACTCTTCAATACCATTAGGTATATGCACTAAAAATGATAATGTTTGATATATAATATTCTCGGTTAATCCTTCTAAATTTAAATTAATTCTATGAAATAAATCATATAATAATTTAATTTCTTCTTTTGAAACTACAATAATAATTATAATAATGTTAATATTATCCCCTATATAGAGTAAGTTTGTTGTATTTTGTTTTACAATAATTATACATACAATAAGAAATATTATATAGATATTTTTCATCTTCTAATGAATATGTTTCAATTTCATATGGCTGAAATTTTGGTAAAGGTGGTAATGGTTGTTGCTGCTGTTGTGCAACCACTGGTTTCAATGTCCTTTTTTGCGGTGGTGTAAAAAAGTACATCTCTTTTTTTATTTGTTTATTATTTATATCTATACAGTATCTATCGTTGTGGTAATATACATTAATTATTATTATATATGTGTTTGGTGTGAGTGGGGTATGTTTTTAAAACATAAAATTTGTCTTTTGAGAATTTGTATAAAAGAATATTGGTAAATGTTTATTACTATTATAAGGAATGAATGAAGTGTATGATATACGTTTATATATATAATATATGTGTGTTTTTGGAATAAACAATAAATAATAGTTTTAGATACTATAGTAATACAATAATATTTTATGTGAAAATTATATATAGAGCGAGAGTTTGAAAATTTTTATATTTAAAAATAAAATAACCACACTGTTTCCACTAAATAAAAGCGAATAAAAAATAAAATATAAATAGTTTCTGTTAAATAGTGTGTGTTAAAATAAATAAATATGTAAAAATATAAAAAAAAAAAAAAAAAATCATAAAACTTTTTTTGCAAATTCATATAATTTAAAAAACTCAATCTAAATGGTAAAATATGATGACATTAGATATTTTCGCCCGAAAATTAACAATCCCATGACTGTAATATTTAACAACGCAATCATGCGAGGGTTATATGTATTAACTTTGGACTTTTTTTTTTATTTTATTTATTTGTTATATTATTATATATAAAAAAAAAGAAACCATATGCAATATTATATTCCTATGAAAGGTCATGTGATACTCTATTAAAACTATCTGTTTTATGGTCATGTAATTGTGGTTTTGATTCGTAAACAGTGTTTACAATTTCTCTTTTTGCCTAATATTGTTGAAAAGGGTTAGTTATTTGTACGATTGTGTGTATAGTGTTTTTGTTTACATGCTACGTTACATTTGTATAAACTCCTTTTAATGCAATGAAATAAATTTTAGTAGTTGGTGAATTGAAATTGTTTGGGAAATAAAGTGTTAAATGATTTATATTGTTAAATTTGGTTGGTCTGTATGAAGAAAGTGAGGAGCAAGTTAATATATTGAATATAATAAAACTTGTTTTATTTTACATACTTTGTACTATAACCAATTTGACCTTCAAAATCTTCATGTAAATTCCATTCTTGAGTACAACTATATGAATTTATATTACCAAAATCTATATTACTATTATTTATATATGCTTTCATTTTTGAAGGGGATGAACCACCATCTCCACCAATAATAATTATTGATTTAATTTGTGAAACTGCATTAAATCTGTAAAGAACACGAGCTAGTAAGTTAATTATATATTTCATATACATATATGTGTTAACTAACAAACTGTGATATTTACGGTATATTTATAATTAATTCTTCATCGTCACAACTTTCGACAAACTGCAAGAAGAAAAAAAAATATTAACAACACATCAGAATTTATGTTTAAATATTCTTTTAATCTGTACCTACATATTTAGTATCATGTCTATCTTCCCATGATTTAAATATATGCTGAACTGAACCTTTAACTTTTTCATTTAGACATGTAATTGTGCCTGTATCTAAATATCTATTTAATGAATATTCAATACCATCATCGACTCCATGTGAGTGTGATGCATCATTACATTGGTGTGACATTTCTATTATTCTTATATTATTTAAATTTTATAATTTATAGTTATATAATTTTATATTATTGTGTATTTATTATTATTTGTATGTGTGTGAGTTCAATAAAATTAATTTAATTAAAAAAAATGAAAATTTTGTTTTTTTGAATTTTTTTTTTTTTTTTTTTTTAATTTTTTAAATTTTAAACTTTTTTTATTTGAAATAGATAATTATTATTTTTCTACACAATCGTTATTAACGAAGTTGGGTTTACAAATAATCAAAATGTTAATAACGTTTGTTGTTGATACAAGTGGATCAATGTCACAAAAAACATCAAATGGAATGACATTGTTAGATTGTAGTAAAGCAGCAATCGAACATTTTATAAAGATTAGATCAAAAGATGCATCAATGAGAAGTGATAGATTCTTTTTAATTACATCTGAAGAAAATCAAGTATCTGCTGTTAAAATTGGTTGGAAAGATAATTTCAATAGTTTTATTCAAGAAGTTAAAAATCTACAAACTAAAGATATGACAAATTTAGGTTTTTCACTTCAAAAAGCATTTGATTTTTTAAATCAATTTAGAATTCAATCTTCAATCGATAATTATGGACAAGGTAGAAATCCATGGTTCATTGAACCTGCTATAGTAATACTTTTAACTGATGGTAGTTCATTAACAAATAATTCAAGTATAATTGAAAATGTATGTAATCTCACATTCGCACATGCATTAAGTTATACCCATCATACTAACGCAATCATTACTACTATTTAGTTTACATTACCAAAGAATCAATTTCATTTAAATAATGATCCAACAAGTGAACCATTTAGATGGGATCAAAGATTATTTTCAATTGTTTTAAGATTTAGTGGTATTAGTGTAGGAGCTAATCAAAGTGTAGCAGGTAAAGTTATGAATACACAACCATTACCAGTTGAACCAACTATTGCACCAATGTGTGATGTTACAGGTGGTAGATGTCAAATAGCAACAAATATGAAAGTTATGATACAACAAATTGAAGGATTAATGAATAAATTACAAGGTGGTGTAGTAGTTAGTTTTGAACCATTACCATCAATATTATTACAACAACAACAACAACAACAACAACAGTCACCATTATCACAATCACAACCACTAGCGCCATCATCATTACATAAAATGTTATTTGTTAGAAGTCAAGTTGGATTTTGGCCAATACCAGAAGGATATTATCCAGATGTATCATCATTATCATTACCACCACGTTCAGCACATCCAGTAATTCGTTATTCAATTCAAGAAGCAGATACACATATACCAGAGAATTTCCCATTCGATAAATATGAATTGGAACCATGTACACTCACTCAATATTTACTTTCAAATAAAATACAATGTACTCATGTTTACATGATGAATTCATTACAAGTATCAGGTCAAGGTGAACCATTTGGATGTCTTCGTTTGAATTCGGCTGGTAATAGTGTAAATTTATTTGTATTTCCATATAATTATCCAAGGTTATGGGTATTACTGGACGATTTAACTAATCAATTTAAAATGATGCCTTCTCAAAAATGGAAACAAGAATTTGAGTCATACCTACTTTCAACTCCACCATATTATATAAATCCATTAAGAAATGCATTAAAAAGATTCTGTACATTAAACCTTATACCAGATAATATAGATAGTCAATTTATAAACTTTGTAAACAACATTATCAAAAAGATTAAATCTCAATCAATTACAAAAGCTGAATCTGAAAGAATTATAAATTTAAAATCAACTACTATAGCTCAACAACAGTCAAATTCATTTCAACAATTTCAACAAAAACAACAACAAGATACTGGTGGTAGTAGCAGCAGTGGTAGTGTTAATAGTGGTATAGGTTCATCATCATCGACATCGAATAAAAAAAAAAGTTTTCATCAAATTTTAGATCAAGGATATTCAAGTGATTTATTATCAGAATTAATTCAACAAGATACAGATATTGAATCAGAATTATCACCATCATCAGAATTATCAGAGTCATCAACATCAACATCGACTAGTGGTACAGGTAATGGAATAAATAATAATACATTATTAAGAAATGTATTTGATATTGGTAGAAATCAATTACTTGGTCAATTGGATAAAATGAAAGATCATATATTTAAAAAAAAGGTACAAAAAGATGAATCAAAACATCATTTACCAATTTCACAAATGGGTAATTATCATGAAACCATTGGTAAACGTGAAACATTACGTGATGCAATTGATGATGATAAAAAACCAAATACACCTCTATTTGGTAACCCATATAGAAAAGAAAAACAAGGATCAAGATTTACAATGTCAATTGATGAAGCTGATGAAGGTGGTAGTATGAGTGGTGGTAATCCAATGGATACTACTGGCAATTCAGGTTTAGATGGAAGTGGTGGTATGGGTAAAAATAAATTTCAACAAAATAAAAGAAGAAGATTCTCTGGTAGAGGTTATCCAACTTCATTATCATTAAAAGATCAACAATTAAAAGATCCTGAAAAAGAAAAAGAAAAACAAATTCAAACTCAATCTTCTGCAACTAGTAATTTACCAACAAATAGTTCACCTCCAACAAATCAATATCAATCAACTACAAATAATATATCAAACAGCTTGACCACCACTACCAACACTTCTACTATTAATACATCACCATCAAGCCATTTATTACCAACTATACCAATACCAACATCACCTATATTATCATCACCACCTATATTATCATCACCACCAAATGTACAAACACAATTAACTATAACACCAACATCACCAATACCAACGGCAACTATTATTAGAACATCACCACCAACATTATCAGTTGATGTATCAATGATGAATACATTATCACCACCATCACCACCATTAATTTCATCAACATCACCTAGAATTAATATGGAAAATAATAATAATATTATAAAATTTGTACATAAAGAAATTAGAAAACCAACCAAAGATAATAATGAAATAATAATTGCACAACTATCAAAACTATTATGTGATAATACAACTAGATTAAAATTCCTTAAAGATACTATTACATTGGCAAGAGAATATAAAAAATCATCTTTAATTACAAAATTAATGGGTTATATTGACCAAATTAAATAGTATAGCAATAAAAAAAACAAATAATAATAAAACATTAAATCTTTAAATCTACTTTTTTATTTATTTATAGTGTCTTTTTTAAACCATTGACTTAATAATTAAACACTGTGAAGAAGTTGAACAACAAATTAAACGATTTATACTTGAATTTATATCAAATGAATCAACTGATCCAATACTTGCTGGTAATTGTAATGGTTGTACTTGTTTACTATAAATATCAAATGAATTATCTGTATATGTAGTTGATGATTGTTGTTGTTGTTGTTGTTGTTGTTGTTGTTGTTGTTGTTGTTGTTGTTGTTGTTGTTGTTGTGTTGACATTAAATTATCTTTATCATATGAATATTGATAAATTGATGCATCATCTGAACATGAATATAATTGATTTGGTTTAGATTTACTAAATGATAATTCCCAAACTGTATAGTCATGTGTGTATGTGTGTTAGTATATACTGTATATTACTATTATTATATATACATACCATTTGAATTATGAAGTTTATTTTGATCAATTGAATAATCATTACGAATATCGTATAGATTTACTTGACCATTTGAACTACCAGCAGCAATTATATTTTGATCTTGTTGATGAATTGCTAAACTAAATATACGTTGACAATTTGTTTTAATTGATTTTACAGGTGATGATTGGTTTGAACGAATATCCCAAAATTTAATGCAACCAAATTCACCAGATGTAATGACTTGAGTAGATGATATAGATTTAACTACATTTACACCTAATCCATCGATATGTCTATTTGTATAAATTGGTAAAAATGAATCCAATTGATATAAATTCATACATCCATCGCTACCTACTGATACTAAATGTTGTTGATCAAAACTAGTATCAATTGAATTTATACTGTTATTACCACTACCACTATTCCATATTTTCTCTTTTAATAAATTACAAACTTCATATTCATTGTTGTGGTCATTACTGCTTTCGTTGTATCCTGCATATTGAAATTTATTTGGTAAATTGTAAATTGAGTATATAAATAATGAACCTTTTGAAGTTGATCCAATTATTAATGGTTTATTATTATATTCAATTACTTTTAATTCTGTTACAATACCATCTATTGGTATTGATGCTAATTCTTCAATTTCATCTGATGACGATCTACTCTCTAACGACCAAACTGATAATCTATTCTTTGATAATACTGGATGATTGGTTCCGGTTATAAATAATGCTCTATCATTATGAAATGATTTATTATACCATCTAACTTTATTGATTTTATGACTACTATAATTAATACATAAATTTGACATTATCAGTTATTGTTGTTATTATTATCGCTGTTTGTCACTATTGTTGATTAAATTAAAATAAATAAATTATTGTAAAAAAATTTGAAAAATGAAAAAAATTGATAAAAAAAAAAATTAAAAAAGGCAAATTAAAATGCAATTGACCTTTATAATCATTATTGTAATATGATACCAATGATCAGTATATATTAAATATTTATTTTAAAAAAAAAATTTGTAAAATTTTAATAATGTATTTTTTTTATAAAGTAAAAGAGAAATAAGCATCTGCCAAATCTTGACCTTCACCATAAAATATAATACTTCCGGTATAACTACCATCTGGAGAAGAATCCATATGAATTTTAATATCTTGAGTAAAATCCCCTGTACTATGACTACCAATTTCACATTGCTCTCTACATAAAGTAATTATTCCATATTTCAAAGTACATTCATATTTACCAAAAGAAATTGATTTTTTTTTTGTGTTAATACCCTTATTTCATGGTGGTTTTTATTAGTTAATTTACAAAACCCTGAATTACATTAATTAGTAATAGAGGGGGACGTTGACTTGTTTTTAATTGTTCTTAAATTTTTGTTGTTTTGTTTTTTTGTTTTGTTTTTTTTTTTGATTTGTTTTGTTTTGATTGTTGATGTTATTTATGACTAATTTGAAAGTTGGTCCTGATTGAGCAGTATGGAACTAAGTGTTCAGGAATAACAATTTTCATTAAATTGTTGTTCCATTTCTTACTAACTCTTTTCAAAATGTTGTGGATCCTGATTGTGTTGTTGACAAATTGAGTATAATCAGTGCATTCCTGCTCTTTTCTTACCAATCTTGTTACAATCTTGAATATACGATCCCAATCAGAAATTGAATTTGCTAATTTACCTGAGGCTGTAATAGTAAAATCATGATTTTTTACAATTGGATCAGGTGAACAAGACATTTTTTCAACTTTCAAACCACCATTATCATATGCATGACTAAATTTAAACATTTTAAAAATTAATATAGAGTTATATAAAATAATTTATTTATTTTTTGTTAATTATAGGTATATTAATGAATATATCTATAATTAACAAAAAATATCAATTTTTGGCTGTTTAATGTTTAATTTTATTTAATTATATTTTAAATGAGTGTAAAAATAATAAAATAACATTGTCATATAAACACACAAAATTTGTTATTTGGTAATTACTAAATTTAAATAAATGTGTCAACTCATTTTAAATTATATAAATTTTTTTATTTAAATATTAATTATTCCAATTTGTAATATATATTAAAAACAAATACATACAAATAATTTTAAAATGACTCTCTTTAGTATGTATTAGAATAATAATAGTTTTTTGATTTATAAAATTCAAATATTAACAAACAATTATTCACACTGTTATAAATGTTAGAATCAATTTCATCAATTTAAAATGGATCAATTAATTCAAGTGGTAATAAAATAATGTCAGTTTCATCATTTGGTAGTAATTCAGTTGGTAATAATAATGTTGCACGTGGAGGATTTGGTGGATTAGGTGGTTTAGTAGGTTTTGATAGTGGTTTTGGATCTGGTGGTTTCGGAGGTTGTGGTGGTACAAATGTAAATGTTATCAATGTTGATATTGATATTGGTCGTAGACGTCGTCATTGTTGTTAAATTCATTTCGAATTGGTTCAATTTATTTAATATTATATGATCCAAACTTTTAAAAAAAGTACAATAAAAAGATTAAGGTATTAAAATCATGAAAAAAAAATATTAAAAATTCATAAAACCAAACGTAAGCTTATAATTAATAATAAAATTTAATATTTATTTAATTATTTTATCAAATAAAAAAAAAATAATATCCCCTCAAACAGTAATTTTTTACTAATGAAGAGTAAAAAAGTTTGGTAGTGAGAGTTTAATTTTTCAAAATGGGGTTTTTAAAAGATAATGTTGAATTTCCAAACTGTTTTAATTTAACCACCATTGTACAGTTTTTTTCAGATATAGTAAGAGATAAAATAATTAACTACATATTAAATTAATAAAAAATTGTTTTTTTTGTTAAAATTTATATTTTTTTTAATAAATTTAATATATTAAATTTAGCAGTATTATCACTTTCATTATAATCAGAATTATAAGGAGATAATGGATCTTCACATTCTTCAATTGTTCCCCAATTTTCTATAAATTTAGTACGTAAATCATATAGACCTTCTTGTAAAAGGATATGATCAACTGCACGATATGCTGAATTCAAACTACCAATAATCCATGAATGATGTACTGATGCTGCTTCGCCTGCTAAATGGAATTTACCATCTGCTAACGGTATTGTTATACTAGGGAATAATTCATTAAATTGTGATGGTAAAAAATATGCAAATGCACCTGTTGCAAATTCATCACTAATCCAATTTTGACATTTATAATCAACATATAATTCTTTTAATAAACCTAAATCAACACTATGAATCTCTGCTAGATTTTTTAAACATAGTTCAATTAATTTTTCTTCTTTTTCTTTGTTTCCAACTAAACTACCGAGCTATAAATAATATTAGTTAATTACTATTGTGATAAATAAATTTTGGGATTAATTTAATATTTATATAGTTACTCTAGCTGCATCTTGTGCCCAAGTATAACTTGCTAATAATACCCCACTCGCATTTCTATGTATTCCTCCTGATGGATATACAATTGTACGAACTGGTAAATCAGTAGAAGAGGATCCACCGAAAATTGGTCTACCTTTCATAATTTTACTATCTTCCCACCAACGGAATTTAAAATGAATTGCAACTTTAACCGAATCATCATAACTAAGTGAAAGGATTGCTTGTTTTGTTTTTAATGGTAAATTTAAACCACTTGTATCAATTCTTTGTAATGCTGGTAATGTTGTTGTACTAATTACATGTTTAAATTCATTATTTTTATTATAAACGACTTTTTTCATTGGCATGGTTTTATTTTCATTTTCAAATTCTAAATATAATTTACCATCCAATACTTTTGTTATTTTATTTACAGATTTACCCATTTTAACTTTGTTTTTTAATGCTTTAACCATTGATTTAATTATAATATCAGTTCCACCATCAATACATATCCAATCTTTTCCACTGAAATCCAATGTGCTAATAACAATTTCACTAAATGATAAATCTGTAAAACTTGTATCACATTCCATTGATTCAATATATTGAATCTAATAAAATGATGATAATTATAATTAGTAAATGTTTGTTTATATATTGATATATTTGTTTTAATGTATGTATACATACAACTGAATTTGGGTATGGACCATATTCTTTTAAATATTGTCTAACTGAATAATCATCAGCTTCAAATAATGTTTTAATTCCATCATCAAAATCATTTTCTAATTTTTCAACAAATGTACCAATTACATCATCCATCAATGAATTATAGTCTGAAAAAGCATATTGATCAGGAACAGCTGTACCATTACCACCATTTCTTGAATCACTAAAATGAAATGGATCTCCAACCATTTGAAATTGGGAAGACAAATTTTTAAATACTTTTTTACCATTAAAATATTTGATATTATTATTTGCAGAAAGATGATATGGAATAGTTGGTACTTTATAACCAGCTTCTTCTAATTTTGTAAATAATGAAAAGTTTTTATTTGATATAACTCTATCCATAATTTCAATTTTTGGAAATCTCATTGCACCAAGATCAACATAAGAATATTCATTGTTTTCTTTTTTTCCTTTAACATTTTGAAATCTATGAGTATATATTCTACCACCAAGTCTTTCTTTATTAGCTTCAAAAATTGTATAATCTATACCAAGATCTTGTAAAATCATTGCAGAATACAAACCAGATATACCTGCACCAATAATACCGACATTTAAATTATTTTGATTTTCACTAATATCACCACTACTACCTCTACCATTATTATTATTATTTCTTTCAACATTTTTTAAACTTTTTTTAAGAAGAGTACTTTTAAAAACTGATCTAATTGATGCTAAGAATAATATATATATGAGTGTGTTAATGTTTTTTATTTTTTTTTTATTAAAACTAAAAAAATCAACACTTACTATCTGTATTAATTTTTTCAGATTGTATAAAAACAAAAGGAAATAATAAAACTATTAATGTTATTAAAAACTTCATTATTATATGGTTAAATAATTAATATAATTATAATAAAGATAATTTAAATAAAACATTTTTATTCTAAAATTATTTTATATGTAATAAATAAAATTATTATTTTATTTAATACAAGAGTAAAACTTAAAAAAAACATATTTATCGGTACTATAATTAGTGCATATACAGTTTTTTTAATATATACTATTTAGGAAAAAGATACATCTGGTTTCTCAAAAACAAAATATAAATTATAATTTATGTAAAAACAATATGTAGAATTGTAAAAAATACATTACAAGCAAGATCTTAAAAAACAAATCTTTAAAAGGGTGTTTTTAAAAAACATTTTATTTAACAGTTGTACATATAAAAACATTAAATAATAATAATATTTTAGTAATAGATGAAGTTTGTTTTTAAAGAATAATTTACCTGGTTTATTAGTTTTTGTATTATGTACAATTACAATTATTATTTATATATAATAATAATATATTTGCTCAGTAATGGTTAAACTTTTTTAAAAAACACATTCATCTAACAAACCTTTCTTCAATAATAAATAAAAAATAGATTTTAAAATTTATAATGATAATAGTATTAAACTTATTTAATTGATAAAATGATTATTAATATGGTTCATTATCAAACTCCTTATATTTTTCTATATATTGTGTGGAGTTGTTTTAATTTTTCACCATCATTAGTTTCCATATTATCCAATAATTATGTTCAGTACCATCCTAAATTTAAATACGCAGATTATACAGGTGATATTAATTCATCATTTAGAGAACTATCATCAGTATTATGTTTAACATACTTTTGTATCAATTGATGATATTTTGAAAAAGTGTTGCACTTTTTTTAAGTAATTTCTTTTCTTCATCCATTTCTTCATTTTTTTCATCTTCATGCTCTTCATTCTCTTCATCCATTTCATAGTAAATACTCTGAAGTGGTATAAAAAAAAGTTGTTGATCGTCTCTAAGTAAAAATGATATCATTTCATCACGCCAATACTGATTTGATAATGCTGCTGTCATTGATGAAGTTCTTAATTCATATATATCATCATAATCTGTAATGATTTTAAAGTCACGGAGAAGTCTTTTGAACATATTTGGATGACCATGTTCAATTGCAAGTAACAGTAAATCTTGATCAACAATAATATCACCACTGTAAATGTTGAAAACCATATCAAGTAATTGAATACTATTTACTTTAATTGCTTTTTCTATGCAATTAAAAGCTACCATTTCTGCTTCATAATTTTCAAAAAGTAATATTACAATTTCTTTTAAAATTTCTGCCTGTCTCCCTGTCTCCCTGTCTCTTTTGCAAATGCTTTAAAAACCAATGATATTGATGAATACTCTTTATAACCCAATCTTATTTGTGGTTCACCAAAATAAATAAATTCTTTGTTCTCTAATTTCATTTAATCAATGGATATTGTTTCTTTTCTATCATCCAACCAAGTGGGTTTATATTTTTAAATTTAATTCCATCAACATTATCTAAATAACTAAATATTTCTTTTTAAAGTAATCTATTCTTAAAAACTCTACGTGCTGCGCACTAAACAATATTTTTTATAATTTAATTAACTTATACAGATAGTTTTATAATAGTATAAAATTAATCAAAACAAATACAATCGATTGTTTTGCATCATTTACTTCATTTATTTCATCTGCTTCTTCTTCATCTTCATCTACTTCTGGATCCTCATATTTATAATAACTGTTTCTAAGACTTTTTGTAATTTCTAAAATTGTTGCCATAGTTAAAATTATGTTTTGTTTTTGAAAAATGATTTAATAAAATTAAAATAAAAATTTATTTTGGAGATATTTTTGTTTGAGGAAATTTATTGTAAAAGATTATTATGATATCATTGTTTTTATATTCATATATATTATAAAAATAGTCATTGTTGTTTAGATTTTTTGAATAAAGAAAAAAGTCAAAAAATAATATTAAAAGTAAAACAACACAATACAAAACATTGTTGTGTATAATTATTTGTTTTCTAATAAATTTATTAATATGAGTGAATATTATAAATGTTTTTCTGTTGTGAAACAATAAATGTATAAAAAAAAATAACGTTCACAACAAATGTTTTTTTTTTTTTTTTTTTTTTTTTTTTTTTTTTTTTTTTTTTTTTTTTTTTTTTTTTTTTTTTTTTTGCTTAAAGTGCGTTGTGTGTATATTTTCTTATTATTTATTTATTGTCTATATCAACAACACAATCAACAACATTTGAATTTATTCAGTTAGTAGTGTGTTGGTTAACCTTTTTTTTATTTATTTCAATTATTTTCAACAAACAATAATAATATTAATAAAAAAATAAGAATTTTATATTAAAATTTAGTTTTGTTTATATTATATCCCTTCCTCGTCATCTCATATATATTTTTATATTATAATCATCGTTCATTCGTTCATTTATATACACATCATATATTAGTTTAAATAATAACACAATAATATTCATATAAAAAATGTCAACTCAAGATCATCTTCAAAAAATCAATACCATTGCTGCCCAATTTTTATTAAGATATTTCACCACCTTAATTAAATCACCACAAGCTCTTAAAGATTTTTATCATTCAACTTCAAAGATCACTAGAAGATTTGATACAAAAACTGCTAATATTTTAAGTGGTAATGAAACTGTAAGTTGTTCAATTATTATTATTAATGTGTACATTCTTTGTGCGTGTGTGTAAAAATATATATATATATATTAACAAACAGTTGCACGATTACAGATTAATGAATTTTTATTAACAAATTCATCAAAATTTGGAGAAAATGCAAACATTTTATCAATTGATTGTCAACCAATGGATCAATCCATTTTCATTCAATGTGTTGGTACAATTGGATATGAAGGTAATATTAGAAAGTTTACTCAATGCTTCTTTTTACAAAAAGTTGATGGTTCTTTCTTTATTTCAAATGATATGTTTGCACTTACAAATGATGATTCATTTGCTGCTCCACAAACTACCAATACCACTAGTAATACAACATCATCTGTTTCAACTGCAGTAGATCAACCTGATGAAGCTTCTAATATTGAGGATTATAATAATGCTACTACTGCTGCCACCACTGTCGTTGATGAACCAGTCGTTGATACAACTATAGTTGTTGAGTCAGAAACTACAACCACTACTACCACAACTACTTCTACTACTGTTGATGAACCAGTTGTTATTAAAGTTGAGCCAAAAACTACTTCAACCGTTGATCAAGTTGTTGCTGAAACTACAACAACCACTCCAGCAGTTGTAACTAAAACTACTCCAGCAGTAGTTGAAGAAAAGAAAACTTCACCAGTTGTTGAAAAGAAAGAAACTACTACCACTCAAGAAAAACCAAAAGAAACTTCACCAAAATCAGTAGCAGCAGCAACAACAACTACACCAGCAGCAACAGCATCATCATCTTCATCAGCAACAGCATCAACAGCATCAACTACAACAGTAGCACAAACTACACCAGCACAACCAGCTCAAATTCTTAATTTAGCTCAATTATTATTAGCTCAAAATTCAGCACAAACTCCAGCTTCACCAGCAACTCAAGTTGAATCAACAACCACCACCGCAACAACAACACAACCACCAAAACAACCACAACAACAACAAGCAACACAAGCACAACAACATCCAAAAGAAGAAAACGCACATACAGTTTTCATTAGTTTCAAAAGTGTTAAAGTTATTCCAGCATCAATTAAAGAAGCTTTCACTAAATTTGGAACAGTTTTAAATGTTAGAATTTTAGCAGGATATGGTTTTGTTGAATTTAAAGAAGTAGAATCAGCAGCTAATGCTTTAAATTATGCATTACGTACAAGTAATAAAATTACAGTAGATGGTAATATAATTAAAGTTGAAGAAAGAAGAGGAGGTTCTTTTCCAACAAATAAATCAAATAATAACAATAACAGCAACAATAACAATAACAAACAACAACAATCACCACCACCACAACAACCATTTAAAAGACCACAACAACAACAACAAACTAATAATGGCACAAATAAATTTCAACCACAACAACAAAATAAACAAAATTTAAATGGTAGCAACAATGCAACAAATAATTTTAAAAAACCTCAAAATCAAAAGGTTCAAGATAAAAAAGAAACAACCCAAAAATAATAACCAAAAAAATTAAATGGAAAATATATATACACAAAATAAATGATTTTTTAGGTAAAATTTACAAATGTAAATAATATATTGTTAGTTGTGTTTTTTTTTTACATTTTATACTTTATTTTTATTTTAATGGATATATGTATTGTGTTTTGTTTATTTTAAATACTTTTTTTTTTATTTATTTTTTTTTGATTGATAGTCTTGACCTTTTTATTTACACCAATTTGATGATTTTAGATAGAACCACAATGTAAATTACCAGATACTACTTTATTTTCAAATTCCGAACCTTCAGGAATATCAATTCTTGAACCATGATTAGCAACAATGATAACTGTACCTTTTAAAACCATATTTGGACCAAAAGTGACATCACCAGAAACAGTGAGTTGATCCAATTCAAGTATATCAGGAATACCTTTGATACGAGCTTGATAATCACTTACTTTCTTGAAATTATCACCCAATTTAACCAATGGAACAGTAGTGAATGGTCTATTTTTATTCATAACCAAAACACCTTTTTCCAAACTATAAAGATTTGATTGAACGATAAAGAGATCACTAGTTGATTTAACTGGTAAAAATCTTGAACGTGGTACATTTACACCTTTTGCATTTTTGAAAAATTCAATTGCTGCACCAGCTGCAATCTCTAATTGAATGATTGCTTTACCATCTGCAACTTTTGGATTGAAAATTACATCCATATCGTCCAATAAATTTTGTTCCAATATACGTCTCATTGCTTTAAGATTAACCCAAATGTTATTGGTATTGAAAATCTTGAATTTCTTGATTGATTTAAATTCTTCAACCTTTGATGATGGTACTTGTGCAATCTCTAATAATTTTGCTTTACCTTCATATTCAATTAATGTACCACCTTTAACATCTGCTCTTGTCTTATTTGTAACTTCCATAATATATTCAATTTGATTTTTATCCATTTCATTTAAAATGTCTATAAACAAACAAAAATAGAATTAGTATATGTGTGCATGAATATATATTAATTTTCTTTACTTACTAAAATCAACTACAGCACCAAGATTATCAACATTTGAAATGAATAAATATTCTTTTCCTTCACCAATTAATTGGTCTAATAAACCAGAGTTTAATAAACTATCAAAAACATTACCATGACCTGGTGGATACCATTCAGCATCATTACCAAATAATTTATCAGGTACTGGCATTAAATTGTCTTTTAATATTCTTGGGAAACGACTTTGATTGAATGAATGAATTTTTACATCTGAATATTTATACTTTTGAATGATTTTACCAGTTTCTTGATGAGTATTGAATGAATTCATAAGTACTAATGGTACTTTAATATTATATTTTTCATTCATTTCCTGTAAGTATCAAGTTTATTTGTGTGTTAATATATGATATCAACGTATTACATACATGTACTAACCAACAACGATGATACTACTTACTTTAACTTGTTGAACAGATAAATCTAAAAATGTTTTTTCACTTCTTACTTCAATTACAGATTTTGGACCAGTACAACCCATGGTAGTACCTAAACCACCATTTAATTTTAATACTGCCAATTTTGAAGCAAGTTCAGATGTTCTTTCATGTGAACATGCAGGTAAATCTTTATAAGATAAAACATAGTCAGCTGGTGGTGGATTAACTTTTTCCCATTCAATTACTTTCTTTCTATTCTTTAAAAAACGTGTAAATAATTTGTTAATTGATGGTACTTCCTTGTTTAAAAATTCATTCTTTATACTTTCTGATGGTGCTGTTTGTGAAATTGCTTCTAATTTCTTTAAAAATAAATCTTCAGTTGCTAAATCTGATGATCTACTTCCAAATGATTGAAGTTGTGGTGATTGTGGTAATGGACTATTTAAATGATCTGCTTTCATCATTTTGTTATTATTGTTGTTGATATTATTATTGTTAATGATACTACTACTATTATTGTCTATTTATTTATATATTATTATGTAATGTGATATGATGTTAGTATATGTGTAAATTATAATAATTAAAAAGTAATAATAATTTAATGGTGATGTTGGACAAAAAAAAAAAAATTATATTAAAATTAAATTAAAAATAATTGAAAAAAATTAAATTTGTCTTTTTTTTTGAATATTATGTGGTGTTAGTGTGTGATATGTGAAGGTTAAAATTATTATTAAAAATTACTTTTTCAAGCACACACAAATAAAACTACTTTTATATTGAATATATAAATTAAAGTAATGATTATATAAATATCTCCTAAATATTAATTTAGTTTTTTTTTGAAAAAAATGAAAAAAAAAATAATGAAAAATCCCAATTTAAATCTTTTTTTTTTATAAAAAATTTAAAAAAAAAATAATCAAAAATATCTTTTTTCAGTATATATGTATAAATATACATGTCAATACAGATACTACTAGGAGACAAAAAGATTTGTATTGTATTTTGTATTTGTGTGTGTGTGTAAAAACAAATGTGTTTGTATGTTTACTTGTGTGTTTGTGATGGGTTAAAATAGAAAAGAGAATAAAGTAATTTAAAAAAAGGATATCATACCAATATTAAAATTTATAAATAATAGTGATAGACAAGAAAACAAGAAAAAACAAAATAATTTATTGTTTTGAAGTATTGTTAAAATTGATTTAATTGTATTTGGTTTCAATGTTTTTTATAGGTGTTTTTTTGATTTTAAATATTTTTAAAAAAAAAAAAATCCACAAAAATGTAAAATAGAAAATTTGTTTTAAATATAAAAAAACTAACAATAATAAAAAAATAGATAATATTATTATTATTATGTGTTGATGATTATGTGTTTATTGTTGTTGTTGTTGTTGTTGTTGTGTGATTATAAGAGATTGGGCGGGTGTGGGTTGTGGTGATGGGTTTGTATTTAATTTAAAAAAAGTAAATATAATCATCCAATATCAAATGAGTGTGGTAAGTGTGAGTGTGTTGTATGTAGTATTATTATTAGTGAGAATACGTATGTGTTCTTTATTTGTTTAATAGATACCAAAAAAAATAAAAAAATAGAGATTGGGGAGGGTTTGTCAAGAGTATTTGTATTTATGTAATTATTTATATGTGTTATATTAATATGGATAAAAAACCTTTACAAATTTTATATGGTAATGATGGATATGCTTATAAAAAAATGAATCATGTGATTTAATATAAAAATATATGAAAATTAAAAAAATTAAAAAAAATTAAAAAAAATGAAAAAAAATAATAAAAAATAAAAAAAGTTTAATTTAAAAATAAATCACCTTTTAGTCTATGAAAGGCAAAAAAAAAGTTATAATAATTGTGGGTGTGAAATTTCAGTTATGATGGAAATATTAAAAAACAGTTTTTTAAATTGGTTTGTGAGGTTGTGCTGCTGTTGTAGTTTATAAATATATAAAACTTTTTTTTAAATACTCACTTTTTTTTATTGGTAATATTAAAATTAGTTTATATGATATAAATAATATTATTGTTATCTATATTGCTAAAAATGAAAAAAAAGATAAAGTAAAAAAAAATTGGTCAATTACAAAAAAAAAAAATATAATGTGGGGTTTGAATAAAATAAAAAAAAATTCGATGTGGGTTAGCAACAAATTAATAATTTTTTAAAATAGGGGGAAAAAAAAACATATTTTATTTAATATTGGTATTAGGGTATTTATTAAATAGACAACGTTGTTTATATGTTATTGTAGTTCATACTGTGTTTATATCATTTTAATTTCAAACACATAACTTGTATTATCTTACATAATACTTTAATTAAATGGGTATATCAATATGTTTTTTTTTTAGTTTTGTTAGATGATGATGTTGTTAATGGTCATCAACACAGTCTTTTGCGTCACCTATTGTAATTCAATATGTTGTTCACTAATTTCAATTTATTTCCAATTATCTTCTATAAACATAATTGTACTATTATATTATATACCAAGTACGAGATACAAATTAGCTGAAATTTGGTGGTAATTGTCAAGCATGTCATTATGCCTATTCTACTCTAGTTCGTGTGATTATATTAAAATTTATCTATTTTAAAATATTAATTGATATCCACAATCGGTATTAATATGTTTTTTTTAAATTTTGTAAGATGAATTTGAAATATTACAAGATATGTATGTAATAAAACTAGTACTAGTTAATTTATTTTTGTATAATAATTTGAAGTGAAACCATCTTTTTTAATATGAATTTTATCACCAACTTTAATTAATTTGTTATAATGATTTTCATTTGAAACCACTGCATACATTCCTAATAATACTTTATCACCAACTTTACAATGTACTTTTCTAAATGATTTCAATGTTCTTAATGGTTCATCATCAGAGGTTGGATCATGTACACCAGTTTCTTGATCAATTACAACGATTGGACAACGTGCATTTGCATCACCCATTGTAAATTCAATTTGTTGTTCACCAATTTCAATTGATTTCCAATTATCTTCTTGAAATTCATTTGTACCATTCAAAAGAATATTTGGTCTATATCTATTAAATGATAATGGTGGTTGTGGTTTTTCGTTCAATTGTAATCTAGTTTCATCGATTTTATCGTTTATAGCTTTAATTGAACTATTTGAAATTAATAGTATTTGGCATGAATTTGCTAGTGATGTTTTATATTGTTCAGGATTTGATGAATTTATATTTTCACCAATATGTTTACGAATTGATCTAGTCCAGATTGAAGGAGGTACCATTGTAACTAAACGAATTGTACCACTATTATCATTCATTACATTTGAGAACCATTCTGCTGCTTCATCACCTTGATCATAACATTGTGCTGTATCAATTGACATTGTAACTGTAATAATCTTTGATTGATCTATTTCATTTATATCCAATGCAGCAGTTGATATACGTAATTTCTTTTCAACACCTTCTTTTGAAACAATTAAAAATTTACCGTCATCTGAAAATGCAGTTTCAACAGTTGCCAATGCAGGACATAACTTTTGAGTTACTTGTCTATTATCTTTAATTATCATCCATCTTCTATCATTTTCAAATCCATATTGTGTCAATTTACATTCTTTTAAATGTATACCACCACATGTTTTAATTGGGTATATTATTAATTTATCAATTGTAATTGTTGAACGTTGTTGATTAGATTTATTTTCAAAATATTTTTTTAAACTATATAATAATATTGAACTTGATAAAACAAGACTAGTTATTAATGTTAATCTATTTATATTTGTTGACATTTTGATTGGTGATGTGGATGGAATTAAAAAAAATTTAAAAAAAAAAAAGAAAAAAAGAATCAAAAAAAAAAAAAAAGAATAGACGATGGTTTTATATAAATGCATTTTCAATATAAATTGTAAATGATTTAAATTAATTAATTTATGCGCACTGCTTTATTATTATTACTTGTTGTTTATATTAACTTTTTGAGGTTAGTTTTAAATATGAATACCATATACTTCCAAGGATATTAACAACTAGACCAAATATATTTATTGGATGAATAATGATGTCATTGAATATGATTGCACCAATTATAGTTGAAGCTATATTTTTAACTTGACCTGTAACACTTGTTGTCAATGGTGAATTTACAGATGTACAAAAGAAAATACAAAAGTTTAAAAAGAATCCCAAAAATATTGAAAGGATGAAATAAACTTGAAATGATGAATCGTAAAGATGTTCAAAACTACTAAAATATTCTAATTCTCTATTTGCAAACATTAATATCATTGTAATTGGTAATGATAATACACTATTATAATATAACATATCATATGTTGACATATTATTTGCTACTTTTTTAACATAAACTAAATATGATGCCTGTATTTTCAAAATCAACAGTTGTTAGTATTGACACATGTTATTATAACATAAATTAAAAACTTGATTTTACATACTTGAAATATACAACTTGATAATACTAATATGTAACCTAATGCATTAAATGATAAATCTGTTACACCTGCAATAACAGCACCTAAAACCATTACACAAACTGATGCTATAATCTTTGGTGGTGATACTTTTTTCAATATGAAATATTCCATTACCAATATTACAACTGCAACTAATCTTTTCAATGCACTATACATTGGTATATTTAATTGCTTTAATGAATCTAATCCCAATAATACATTTATAATATAACAAAATGATAATGGTAATAACTGTATGATAATATTTACAGTAATTAGTCTCCAAACTACTACACATATATATACATTTAGCAGGTAAATAATTAGAAAATATAAATCATACCTTTTTTATAGTTTCTTTGTCATAATTTGTATTAATTTTTAAAATATTGAAATACTTTAGAATGTGTAATATTACAATGGTAACAAACATTTGATTGAATAATAGAAAATTACTTGCGCTAAAATTATATGTTGTCATTACTTTTTTATTAAATATAGTTTGACATAAACTAACCGTACCTGTAACATTAATGTAAAGAAAGCTAATTAATAAGTGAATTCAATACAATATTGTAGTTATACTAATTAACCTTTTCTAATTATTTACCATATAATAATACAGCACCCGCTGAAACAAATTGAGGTGATTTAAAAAATGAGGTTATATCTTTTTGTTTTTCTAATTGTTGTAATAGTTTTTGTTGTTGCAGTATCATATCATCTTGTTGTTCTATATCGAGTGATGTTAATGTTCTACATTCACTATTATTACCGCCTCCACTGCTTTTATCTAAGTAATCGGAATTTATATTCTTTTCATCTTTGTTTTCTTCGCTATATTTCCTATTTTCAGTTTGAGTTATTGAATTTAATGGTATATAGTTTTCATTTGCTTTAGTTTTCATGAATAATATAAATAAATATAACTTTTTAAAGTGTGTGTATTTATTATTATTGTTATTAAATTAAAAAGAAAAATAATTAAAAAAAAAAAAAATTTGTCGCTTTGTTTTTTTTTTTAATCAAACAATTTTATTTTTATTTTTAAAAACGAAATTCGTTACTAGTAATTTAAAAAACGAATAAATAATGATATAATAATACATATAAAAACAAGGAGAGAAAGAGGAGTAGGGATGAATTTTAATTTACAATTAAATTTGCTAATGGTTCAATAGTAGAATCAACGTCAATTGAAATAAATGATTTTAAACCAGCACAAGTTGCAACGGTAGATTTTGGATCTATAACTAATGGAGATGAATTTGCTCTTGCTCTAGATAATGATTTATTAGCTGTAACAAAAGTAGTATGGCCAACTACTTTATTTGTATAATTATCAAGAATTAATTGTTGAATTTCATTTGAAACTTCAGTTAACTTTTGTAAATTTAATGGAGTAGCATCACTTTTCAAAGCAGAAGCAATATCTTTAATTGGTAATGGTAAATATAACAATGATGTGTTTCTAGATAACCCAAATTTAATCAATGTTAAACCACGACATGTAATTGAATTATCATCAAGTAAACAAGTTTCCAATGAAGAATTACATTGTAACAATTTACCAATTGAAGCAGCTGCTATATCACCACTTGAATTACCAGTTATATTCAGTTCCTTTAATGATCCATTATAAAATAATGAACATACAATTGGTAATAAATCACCTTTTAATTGAGAATAAGTAGTACCTTGAATTGACAACGAACGAATTGAATTATGTGTTTTTGATTTCTTTTCCAACATATTTATAACAGATTCAATTACAATTGTACGATTCTTACTTGATCTTCTTTTTGAGAAATTACCGGATAAATCCAATGAACGAATTGATGAATGGTTAGACATGTAATCGCAAAGTATTGTTAAACCTTCATCACCCAATTCATTATCAGAGATATTTAATGTTTCCAATTTAATTAAATTACCTTCACCAAATATGTCTGCAATGGCTTCTTGAGGAATTGAACAACGTGATAAATTTAAATTTGACAAGTAAATTGAATGATTTAAAAAACTAATCATATCACGATGAATATTATCTTTACGTGTTATTCTATTACCGGAATTATCAAATTTAGTCAATGTTATACAAACTTTTGTCCATTGATGAAATTGTGGATTTGAACTACCAATGATAAATGTTGATAGCACTTTAGACTTTTCCAACAATTTTGAAAATGATGCTGATCCATCCGATTCCAATTTATTACCGCCACCAATATCTAAGTATTTTAAATTCTTTAATATAGTTTCATTACTTCCAATTGATTCACCAATCATTGACATTGCATTCTTTCCTGCTGAACAGTTACAAAGTATTAAACTTTTCAATTCGTATGGTGTTGTCTTTAAATATTCACCCAATGCCAACATACCTCTATCTTCAATTGAATTATTACCTAGGTCCAATTCAACCAATGGTAATTGTTTATTGGTTGAAAATGATTCTATTAATTTCTCCATTGATGAACGATCTAATCCAATACCATTCAATACCAATTTAGTGAAATGTGTATTTTGACCAATCAATCCAATAATTGATGCAATACATTCACTTGACAATTTAATATCTTTTATAGAAAATGAATTAAAGTATGGATTAATTGCCAATGCAGCCATTATTGGACGTGCATCTGCAGTGATGATTCTATCCTTTTTAAAAAAGAAACCATAATCAAATTCTTTTATACCACTACCTAATATTACATTTTCAATGTGCCATGATACTTCGGATATTGGTTGGATATTCATATAATCACACATTGAAAAATAAGTCAATGTAAATCCACCACATGCTCCCATCTCTGGTATCAATGCATTTGGTGAACTATATATTTCTGTTCTTTTGGGTTCTGGTACTATAATTTTTAATCGATTATTTTGCATTCCTGGGAAATTCAATGTAAATAGATAATCAATTGCCAATACAATTTCTGCTGAATCACTTTCTGTTTCAACTCCAAATACTAATGGTTCTTTTCCATTATCAATTCTAAATTTTAATGATATCTAAGTAGGTAATTGTAATATTAGTATTTGTAATACCACACTGTGAAACAATTATATATATGTATTACATACCTCTTTTAATCCATCAAATTTTAATTCTAATATATCTAAGAAATGATAATCAAATTCAATTTTACCACCAACTTTAAAAAAGAATATTCTATTATTACCAATTATAAAAAATAATTTTCTTGGTTTTTTTCCTTTTACTTCAACTTTTTGTAAATAATTTTCATCTTCATTTTTTTGATTTAAAAATAAATCTATATTTTCTGTGATTAAACAATGAATGTAAATATATTATAAACACTTGTATGTGTGAATGTGTATGAATATTTTTACATAAATAAATAATTACTTCTTTCTATTGATGTTATAATTTCCATAATTATATATGGGTGGGTTTGTGATTATATATCTGTATATATATATATCTGTTTTATATGTTTGCGCTAATTTTGTAGTGTAATTAAAATGATAAATAAAATGTGTTTTTTTTATTGTAATTAATTTGCTGATGGTAAATTTAAAAAAAAAAAATAAAAAAAAAATAAAAATTTAATTTCAAAAAAAAAGATTTTTTTTTCTTTTGAAACGGTTGGGTTTATGAATTATTATAATTAAAAAGCACAATTTATTTGTTCATTGATGGTTTATGTGTGTGTATTGCAGTGTACAATAAAGAGTGTACATCAATATTTCTAAAGTGGTAGAATAATTGGGTTTAAGCATTCACACTACATACTCCATATATTTATAATAAAAATATGATCATCATTATAGTATTTTTGATCTTACATGTAGGGTTGTTTTTTTTTTAATATCCAATAAATTAATTAATTTATTGGATATTAAAAAAACTATAAAAATGATGTTGATATTTTAAATATTATTTTTCATTATCATTATCATTAATATTATAGTGTGTTGACTATGATATAAAAACACACACGACGCAAACTACATTGTCCCAAAGATATATAAACGAAAAGGGTAATTATTATTGTAAATTATTATTATGTAGTTGGAAATAAATACAAGTTATTTTTATTATAAATTACATGCATCACCATCATCATAATTGTTATTATTTGAATGTAGCTCACATGTGGCCACATCTCCTCTCTCATTCATTCGTTCATTCGTATATTCACAAATATTATAATATATCTATCACACATACACAAAACACAATCTATCTGGTAATTGGTGAATTTTAAAAATATGAATTATAATTAATTATTGTTGTAATTATATTATTTATTTTTTTTGGTAGTTGAATAATAATATAGATGATATCATTTCAATAATTATGGTGGTTGTAATATAGAAGTATATTAGTGCTGTTTACTTTTTATAATTGGTGGTAGTAGTGGTATTGTTGTGATAGTAACATGTTAAGTGTATGAGTAGTTTCTGCACTATTAAAAATAATTAAATTATAAATATATAAAGTATTTTCTCATTTGTTTGTTTATCGTCTCATACAAAAATAACAACAACTTGATAATATTATAATTATCTTTTTGTTTTCTTACGCTCGCACTCAATATTATTAAAAAACCACTACATATGAAGTACACACAAACACACACACACACATAAAACGCACTCACACAAATATAAATAAAAAACACCCTATTTTATTAAAATTTTTATCTGTATACAAATAATGTGGAAAAAAAAAATGGTGTATTGTATTTATTTAATTATTTTTATTTTTTAATATATATGTAAATGCTATATACAGTGTCTTGAAATAGATTCTGATTGCTCTTTTTTTTTTGATAGTAGTATATACTACAGATCACTCTATTAGGATAAAAAATTAATAAATAAAAAAAAACAAAAAAACAACACACACACACTCTCTCTATTTCAACATACAACAACCAACATATACATATATAATAAATTAAATATTAAAATTATAATATTAAAATACTGTCTTTCAAACAACCCAACAAAAAAAAAAAAAAAAAATATTAAAACACTAAAGAAATAATTGTTATTAATTTAATAAATTGTAATCTTTTTGATATTTTTTTCATTAATCATAAAAAGAGGTTGGAGGATTTCAAAAATTTATAATTACAATAAAAAAAAAAAACAATAAATTACTAATTACTATTTTTATAATTTACAAATAAAATAAAATAAAATAAAAAAAAAATAAAAAAATATAACATTGTGTGTTCAATTATAAACAATAATATTAATAATAACAACATTAGTAATAATCTATTCATTTAGTAAATTACCAACAACGCCAAAGCCAACTTACTATTATTTTCATTTATACTAGTTCGTTTAAAAAGCAAAAAAAAAAAAAAAGAAAAAAAGTAAATATTACGAAAATTCATATGAAGCATATACATTATGATATATATATATATATATATTCATTATCAATTGTTTTCACCACATCGCTATTTTTTTAATCCTCATATATGATTCTATAATGATTTTTAAACTCCAAAAAAAAAAAAAAAAAAAAAAAAAAATTAAACAAAATAGGACAATGACCTCAAATAATTATTTTTTATGGTTTGGAATTTAATCCATATTTTTAAAATAAAATATATATTATTTGTTTTTCCAAATCTAGATATCTTTTATAAAGAAAAAAAAAAAAAAAAAAAAAAAAATTTTTAAAATCGATAAACTTAATATTAACAAAAAATCCGCCCCCACCAACGCCGGTG